>JASDQU010688985.1:0-27329 GCA_032191745.1 Picea mariana
TCAGCGGCCTCCATCGTTCTTCAATCCATGCATATACCATTTTGGGGCTGGGCCATAACCCCGTAAACTTTTCGACGAGGGCCTTTTCTGCCAGATAGAGGGAAAGGTTGCAAGGCTGTTCTGGAGAAAGCTCCAGAGAAGGGATCTCCTCCATCTTCTTAACAAACTTAGACGGAAGAGAAGGCTTGGATTTAGGTCTTGCCGAGTGGACTAACGCTTTGAATGCTTCCAAAGGATCTTCCTCATTCTCGGCAGTCAGATTTGGAGCCATCTTGGCAGGGCGACGACCACCAGAGGCTACCACTGCTTCAGATTGTGTGCGCTCAGGAGGGACGCACTGGAATCGCACCCTGTATGCTGAGAGAGCGATACCACTACTCTAGACCGCGTGCGCATAGGAGGGACGTGCTGGAACCGCTGAGTCGCGCCCTGTAAGCTGAGAGAGACCTGGATCGGCAGCTGCAAAGGAAGCTCAGCGTCCTTGCAAGCGAAAAAAGGATCGATGGCGGCTAGGGTTTGGGCCCTAGCCGCATTGGCATTCTAATTCGTTCCATCCTCGTCCTACTACCATTCCCAAGAACTAATAACAATATTACATTATTATTACAATAACTCTGCAAATAAATTAACAATCTCATTACATCTTATATGTTACCTATACCATAAAATTACAATAACATTACCATAACAACATCACATCTTATATTATAATAACTTTTCAAATAAAATATCAATCACATTACTTCTTGTATGTTACCAATACAATAACATTACAATAACATACCATAAACACATCACCTTTTATATTATAATAACCTTGCAAATAAAATATCAATCACATTACTTCTTGTAGGTTACCAATACAATAAAATTTCAATAACTTACCATAACCACATCACCTTTTATATTATAATAACTTTGCAAATAAAGTATCAATGACATTACTTTTGGTATGTTTTTTTTTTGTTTGTTAATTTGTGCGGGATCTGTTGGCTACGCGATTAACCTGTGGCTTGAGAAACCGCGACTCAGGGGCATCTAAGCCGTCAAAATCACCCGGAGATCGCACCCGGCCTGAGCCACACCAACCCTTAACATGGTTGGATTTTTTGTCCCCGCAAGTTTCGAACCGGTGACTTTAACATCATGGAGTGGCTTAACAACACACTCCGTCACCGAATGTCCTACACCTCGGGGACATTACTTCTGGTATGTTACCAATACAATAAAATTACAATAACTTTACCATAAAATAAATCAACATTACATTTTATATTACCATAACCTTGCCAATGAAATAACAATAAAATTTCATTACCGTAGCATTACAGTTACACATTACTATACCATTTTATGATATCAATTACAACAAAATTTGAATAACAATACAATAAGATAACCATATCTTTACATGTATATTGCAATAATAGTGTGAATAAAATAACCATAAAATTACATTTTATGTTTTCTAACACTAACATTGCATTATAGTTTATATTGTAATGATCATTACTATTACACAATTCAAAACAATTACAAGTCATTACCTTTACATAATACAGTAACACTATATTATCGTAGCAATACATTACAAGTTACTATACCCATTTCTGTATCAAAAGCAATAAAAGCTAGCGGCCCAAAAACTAGCGGCCCAGCCACGATGCCAAAGCTTAAAAATCGCCAGCTAGAAAAAAATTTAAAGTTGTAAGTGCATGCCGGAAATCAAGGGCAACTTACGAAAAGGCAATTGTCAGAACCAGGAATCAACTCAAAAAATTTTCCCTGACTGCCTCAAAGGAAATTCTTTCATAGCCGTATATCA
Organism: Picea mariana; assembly: GCA_032191745.1. Taxonomy (NCBI): domain Eukaryota; kingdom Viridiplantae; phylum Streptophyta; class Pinopsida; order Pinales; family Pinaceae; genus Picea; species Picea mariana. Next base: position 1,826 of record JASDQU010688985.1, read on the forward strand.
CGCTCTAGCAGAGGTAATTAAATATGATTCTTAAATCAGATTTTTGCAGGGCGAAAGGTTACGACTTTAACATAGCCGACAGGGGCGAATTTGGGCGATTTTTAAATCAGTTGCAAAGGCGGGTATGTATACGATTCTAAAACAGTTGCTGGGGGTGGACAATAAGAGTTGAAATGGTAAAGATTTAAGCTTAAAATGAATTACATCCCTTCAGTGCCAGGTCTACACATCAAAGCCCCACCTATGGGTGCCTTATTCATCACTTGCGTCCATTGGAAGGCGGAAAGTTGGAGTGGGTTCCATGGTTTTCATGAAACTGTTTAAGAAGTTTTTAAATCACAAAATGATTTCCCTTCTATGAAGACAATGCCTCAGGCCATCTTGCATGTGGTTATCCCAACCCTGCGCAACTGCAAGAGTGTAACCAAAATCTGAACATAAATGATCATGGCGTTACCGTCCATTTACAATGATGGTTGCAAGAGTAAGATTAATTAAATCTGTTCACAAGTTCAACCTTTAATCTATATGGCACTGTGCTAAAGGACTATGTAAAACAGAGGCATGGGAAAAAGATTCCTCAAACACGTGTCCCTGTTCTCCAAAATTTATAAATTTAAAAATCTATCAAGTGCAGTGGCAAAGTCTGGGTTCCCAATATGTTAAGGTTGAAACAGTTTGGCACACCAACTGTTCGTAGCATTTAAGGCAATGGAATCATCTGTTCCCAATACCTGGACGACTTAAGGTGGTAAAGGAATACTACTTCTATGGTTCACCTTCATCCTAAAATATTTAGACCCATACATTTAGACTTAGAATTTCAGACACATAAAAACAGTCGAATTTCGACACAAAAATTTAGGAATTGATCCAGCCATAAACATTCACCCTATGAGTTTTCAGACACAAAATTTCAGGAAATTATTTGGGCATATAAAATTTCAGGAATTTTAGACATATAAATTCAGTCAAAAAAAAATTTGAGCTGGGTAGAGGGATGGGTTTCCTACAATGAACCAAATACAGTACAAATATTCACCATTACACTTCATTTCGGTGATGATTTCCTAGTACGAGGCAGTAAATCTATAGTAGAGAGGTGAGATAAAATTGTGGAGTAGAGTCACAAGGGGCGCGTTAAGCATAGAGCTGAGCTGGCTCGGAAAACATTTAACCGCAGAGTCGACTAGGGAATAGGACTTATAACAATGGCGAGAACATACAATACATGGGCACTGAGACCATCTAGGAAACTAGAAAATCCCAACCATTTACAATCAAATTTTCAAATCTTAGCCTAAGTTTTAAAGCATTCTACTCTACAAATGAAAGAGCATACCTTTTCCATTTCGCCTGCCTCGAATGACGTCCACGCGCTCTGTGCCTCTCCCAATCGCCGACCGTTGAGACCTCACTGGTACCTCCCAACCAACTCTAGGGGTACTCTGCTTCCTCCTTAGCCCCCCGAGCCACAAAGGGGCCACACACTATCCAGATTGTACGTATAGCTCCTAGCTTGACTTGCAAGGCCGAGCTACCACTTCTCTCTGAGCTGGGAAATCCCAACTCCCATAACTAAATCAGTCAAGTCACTATTCCAGCAGTGTAACGTTACGCTAACAGCAGATCCCTTCTTCCTTCTCCTCCCTCTCTTTATAGATTTTTAGAACTTCCATTCATTCCCTAAAATCTCACTTAAATTAAGTTTTAATTAAAAATCTTCTAAAAATTCTCCTTCGTACAAGTGTCATACATCCCCCACTTTCCTATAATAATTATTTTATTTAATTCATTTATTGTCTCATTTCCCTCACTCACCTAGAGTTACTCTTAAATTTACTCCTAGGTGTCCCTAGATTCCCTTACAGGTTGTAAAAGCTTTCCCTAAAAAGAAATTGCTAAATCAGTTCAAAATTAGAAGTTTCTCAAATGCCGATTCTTTCTTAAGTTGGTTTCCCACTTTTTACCATGAGTTCCCCTCTTTCCCTCTTTAGGTTACCTCCTTTCCCTAATTTCCTTCCTTCCTTTTTATTTGAGATAGAAAAGACAGTTGTGCAAATTATCCTCTTTTTACTTTTATTATTAATTTAGTACCTTTTTAAATTATCAAAAGTTAAAATAAATTAATTTCTTCTTGACATTTTATATCCACATTCTAATTAAATTCTTACTCTATTCATTTTACCCCAAAAATTTATGAAGACCAAAACTATTACTTAAGTGGTTTTTAGTTTAAATTTTATTATTTTATTTTTATTTGTATATTTTCTTAAGGGTGGACAAAATTTTACCCCTAGAGAAGTTTTAGACTTAGAACTTAGATTCTGAATAGGGCGACATTTAATTAGGGAAGTTGTTTTAAAATTTCTTAATGTGTTGTCTGTCTTAGGGCCATCTAGGTTCCTCCCTCTATCATCATCAACGGGATGTGCCCTTCAGGATGCACTAGGTGCTCCAAGGGTGCCACTCGCCTCATCTGTTCTGTTGCGCGACATGCCCTTCAGGATGCACTACGTGCTCCAAGGGTGCCACTCACCTCTTGACTGATTGGTAGACATCAATAACCCCTGGAGTCAACGCTCCGCTAGGTGAAGTTGTTGGAGACTAAGGGATTCTAAGGAATAAGGCCCCCGCCTTATTGCGTGCCCCTTAGAATCATCGCGAGAGACTGTCGCAGTCTGTCCTCTTGGCATCGTGGGTCCCCTTGAACTAGGTAATCGTTAACCTATAGTTCGAGCCACGACGAGAGGGCTAGTAGGTTGTGGCAGGGCTGCAATCCACACCTCTCCCTCAACCTCTCTGGTAGTCGTGTGTGGCCCCTTTACTCCATATGTGAGTCTGGTCGGCAAGCTATTGTCAGCCTACATCATCAACAAATCATGTCAAAACATGTCCACATCATTTCATCATCTCAAATGTACTAATATCACAGTAAATCCATCAAACCCAAATAGCACACTCCCTGACTCAATCCGGAGTCCAAGGGGTTCCATCGATGCCTTTGCATCCTCAAGGTCCAAAACCCTGCACACTCAGACAAACCGAGTCAATAGCACCTATCTATGTCAATGTAGTAAAACAACATGTCATCTACCCATGACGCATCATAATCAAATACAATGTTTAATATCATAATAATCCGGATCACTTGCAAGCATGTGTCCTCAAAGAATAAGTTTGCTCAGTGCGCTAGAGTGGGATGTTACACCCTGTTACAGATTTCAGCTCTGTAGTCTCCTCACTGAACTATTGTTCAACCATCATCTCTGACAATTCTTCTACCATTCCTCTTGCTGGTATGTGTCCAGCTTCTTCCAGCTGCTCCTCAGCCTGGAATTTCCCTTCATCTGCTTCCAACTTAACTTGTTGGATGTGCATGCCCTGCACTATCACCCTTCTCTCCAGGGCTTCAATCTCTTTTCATAGATCAACACGACTCATTCTATCTATCTCTTCTTCGGCCTCTTATGTTGCAAGCTCCAATGCTGTAGTCGTCTCCTTTTCAGCTTCCTGGCTGAAAATTTTGAGCCATTCCTCGGAATGTTCTTCTTCTTCTTCTTCTGCTTGGGTAGTCATGAGTGGCTACTCTACTTCTTCTTTCTCCCTGACAGTCTCTGTTGGTTGTCGGTCTTTTGTTGCTGCCTCAACAACACACACACTGGCCTCATCTGGGCTATATGGAAGGAATACCTTTATCCCTCCAATCATCAGAATGCCCTTATGATATTCTCTCTTTGTCAGCTCCTCTAGCTGATATGAACTCACCTCTAAGCTCATTTGTTCTCTCTTGCCCTCCTGGCAATATGGAATTTCTTTGCTGCCCACCTGGCAGTCTATGAGATCATCGGATCTCATCTCATTACCTTCTTGGCAATGCGAAATTCCCTCGTTGTCCTCCTGATAGTCTATGAGATCCCGCAACGACCTCATTTCATTGCCCTCCTGGCAATTGGGAACTTCTTCTCTGCCCTCTTGGCAATCTTTGAGATCTTTATTTGATCTCATGTCATCCTCACTACTGAGGTTTCTTCTAGCTTCTGGTTCACACATATGAACCATCTTCTCTGGTCTGTTGAGGTTTTCAGCATGACTCAACCATCTTCTCAATAGCCCTTACTATCCTTTGGCCATCAATGCCCTGACTAGCCATTTTGCTTTCGTCCTCATGGGCCATTCATATACTCATCGCGACCTTGTATCCTATTGCACCAACAGTGAAAGTTCATCCATCCTCGCCTTGATCTCTCCAAGTTCTTTATCCCTTGCAGCGTTCTCCTGCTGCTGGTGGTTCTTCTTTCCACTACGTGCATGCCCTTCAGTAGTCATTTTGCCCACTGTCTATTTGCCCTCCTGACAGATCTGCTGTCACTCAACAACCCTAAGTGCTTTCAACCTTCTTTTTCAATCCTCTTGACTGGTTCCTTTGACTGTTGCCTACCTACAACAATCACCACATAGCATCTTCAACACTCTGTCTTCCTTTGCCTGCCTATGCAAGCTACGTATGATACCACTTTGTTGTATATAAGAGTATTTTTTTTCCTACTCTCTCTGCCTGAAATATACAAACAGAGTCAAGCTCTGATACCACAACTGGTGTGTATCAGAGTATTATTTTTCTCCCTCTGCTTGAGATAGACAAAATCAAGCTCTGATACCAAAATTGTCGCAGACTCCCTGACCTACAGGTCAAGATCCACTCACAGGACTATTTAAATCTCCTTTGAGCCAAAGCGACTCCTTCGAGTCCTTATCAGACCCTCAAAATTTCTCGATCCACAGGTCCTTCACCTCCACCTAGCCTTCAAGCATGACCAGGATCTTTTCCCGCAGAGTAATTTTAGGTTTCAGGACTTCCTGAGTCCTGAAGTTAAGTTTCCTTGACTCATCGATCTCCCGACACCCGAAGTGCCGATTTGCCGAAATGACTTTAGTCATAGTTAGCTCCCCGAGCTACACCCTCAATCCATATGACCACCCCTCACATGACCACGGTCCCTTTCGGGGTTCTGCATTTCGGGCTTTCCTATTGCAAGGAGTACTCTGCCCCTCCTCTCTCACACTTCCAGTATCCGAAATGTCAAAGTGACGATACGACCCTTTTTACTCCTGGCTGAGATCAACGGTCACGATCCACTCTTGAATCGATGGCCCTGATCATTTTGGGACTTCGCCACTTGCAAAGTCGAAAGACTCTCTTCTATGTTTTTCGATGTCTGAATCCCCAGAATGGGTGATCTCGCAACACGTGTCCTTGTCTAAACGGATGGCTCAGATCTCTTCGCTTATTTCGGGACAATCACTATGGAGTGTCCCAGCCTTTCGTCATCAGGACTTCTAAAATCCCAAAGTCCGAAATCCTGATACGTTCGCTATTTTGGGACTTTTCTCCTCTGCTCACAAGGGTTTAAACCTTGTGCTTCTCTTGACAGATCCAACGACTATCAGCTTCCTGAGTGAGATCTGAAGGCTCAAATCTACTCCCTTCCTATGCACTCTCCTGTTTCTATCTGGATGTGGAAATTCAACGGTCCAGATCTTCCCTTCAGCCCGATCCGACGACAGTTGTGCTCCCCCAGTTGAGCATGCGCTTTCTTCCGATCCTTGGAAGATCTTCCAAAATCCAAGAGCTTCGACCTTTGATTCTTTTCTTCTCTGTGAGTTCTTCCATAGTTGATCTTGCCTGCGTATTCGAAGATGTTGTCCCTCCTGAGCTTTAGGGACTCTAAAATCTCCAAAGAGTTCTCTCTTTCGGTCTCTGAAACCTCTTGTGGCCTCTGTGCGTAAAAGCACTCTCCCTCCTGAGCTTGGCCTTCTCTGAAACCTTAAAAGGTTTCTGCGACTCCTGGACACCTTAAAGAATCTCTACACGCTAGCCCGGTGGTATCTTTTCTGAGCTTCTCAGCTACTCAGATCTCTAAGGGGACTTCACCCTTTTCCTTTCTTCTCCTTCAGATGGAGAATCTGATGCCCTCCTGACACTCCTTTGCTCAAGAAAACTTCTTGCTGAGACTATAGGGTCTTCAAAAACCCTGTGAAGATCCTTCCTTGGACTCTTCTTCAGTCCATAACTCAAAGAGTTCTTCCCTTGTGCTCTATCTGCACATCTACTCAATTCCCTCTTGGTAGAGTGTCTTCTCACAAAACATTCAACAGTTTTGTCTTCTCCTGTGCACTCTATGCCTTCTTGGCAGATCTCTTAGAATCCTTAGTGATTCTATTTCTCTTGGAACTCATAACAGAGTTCCTCCTCAATGCAACCCGTTCATCTACTCAATGCCCACCTGGAAGAGTTCTTACAGAATCCCGCAACAATTTTGTCCTCCACTATGCCTTCCTCTACACAATCTTGCCTCCAAGGTGTTAAACAACCTTGATGTCTTCTTCTGAGTCAATTATTTCAGTTGGTGTGCCCTCCTAGCACATCCTTGTCCAAATTCCGCAGAATTGGAAGTGCTCTCTAAGAACTGACTATAAGAACCCGCAGTGTTCTGTCACGCCTTCTGGCACGAAGCCTCAAAGAACTCCAACCTGAAAATAAAACAACTCCTCAGATAGCAGAACATGTCTGTCCCTGCAAATGCACATCTACAACATACATTCAAAGCATACAAAGAACACATGAAAGCATTCACACAACACAGATAATATGCAGGAAAAACGGCTCTGGTTTGTATTAATAAAAATGCCTTCCTTTACAAGGTGTTCCTGAGCTCAGACTTTGACAGTGTCTCAACTCTTTTTCTCTACTCTCTTCTCTATTCTCTATGCTCCCTCAGACTAACTCAAAACAAGACCAAAAATATATTTTACATGAGGGGGCTCTTCGAGCTCTTCCCTCCAAGCTACCTACCCTATTCAATTACATTGAATTCATAATTAAATGGCTGTCTAGTCCAGATTGGATCTATATTGTAGCCTTACAACCATTAAAGCTACCTACATCTATGCCTACGCAAAGGCGCGTCTTCATGGATCAATGGCCTTACATGCATTTAATTACATTTACATTCAAATTTTAAAATGTGAGAGGGTTGGCGCCTCTTCTCCTCATTGAATGCGTGCACTGATGTGGGCTAGCTGGCTGGCGCATGGATGGCATGGAGAGATGCTCCTACATCACCAACATACAAGGAAAATCAATAATGTGATCATGCTCTTCTTAACTACTTCTAGGTCTCATGGACCATCCCGGGAGAGAAAATAATCACACATTATCTCAACTTGGTACTTAACAAAAAACAGAATAAACCAAAAAACCAAAGGAAGTTCAATAATGTGATCATGCTCTTCTTTGGATGTTATTTAATTTATACATATGTTGTTCTTCAATAATGGGACAATCTCGAATTGAATCTTGTCCCTGTACATGGACGGGTACAAATTCGGATCTGTCATCCCATCTGATAAACATATTATACCTCTACTTGTTTGTGCCTGGTATGGTTTAGGTGTTGTTGTGTATTTGTTTTTACTCTATTGTGTCTGCATCCTATTGTGTCCATAAATTATTAATTTATAGTAGGTTTGAGCTTGTCCCTTTATATGAATGGGGCCATATTCATCCCTTTCCATGTATAGGTACATGCCTGAATTCGAGCCTATCCATGTACATGGACAGGGCCAAATATTTCCCTATCCACACCCATGGACAAGTCAAATGGGGTTATCTATGCTTACTATTATAGATGTTGAGGCTAAGGTGAATAACAATCTTGAAATGGTTAGATGGTCATGTCAATTTGATCTCCAGGTAAATCTCTAGAAGTTGACTACATAGCATCCTAGCTAATTATACTTACACTAGGTCAAGATATAAAGCCTACAACAACTGTAGTAGCAGATACAGTTCCTAGGAATTCTATATGCTTACTAACACCATAATCACATTCTTCTTTAGATAAAGGTAATCACATAACTAACACCATATGATTACCTACAATTGTTGGAACCATTACATGATGGGTACCTATAAAGTAATCTCTACTTTAAGATCAATATCTACATGTTACTACTTATACCATATGTAATAGCACATAATAAGAAATACTCATAACGTAATTAACACAAAGATAATGTTCATTAAATTAATAGTAATACAGGATCACTACTACTATTTTGATCACCTATCCATCACATAGAGCGACATATTATTACTACTTATGATATTGATTATCTTAATACCATTGATTTCCATTACTTGGATATGGATTAGTACAAAACTAACTATGATTATAGCTTCTTGATATGAGTCTAATGTATCTAATTATGAACTACTGATTACACTGGCTTGAATCTCTCATTGTGTAGTATCCAATGATATTGCTTCCCATTAATTCCATAACATTCAATACTGTGAATCTCATCATGGTACCAGAACAATGATCACTATAAGTAATTCCATTGAATAGAGATACTACTAACCTTTTCCCTATTTGTCCAGTTACAATTAAAGGTTGTTGTATGATCTATAACATAGCGAATAGAATCAAATGACATGAATGTTTACTACAAAGGGAAGTATATAATAAGAACTAAAGGAAATAGATTAACCTGTAATACAAGGGGAATAGAGCCATTACATTACTACGATATTAGTAATACAGGAACGACTTAGATTAAGGTTCAACAAGGTGATATCATGTTACCTATTTACCATAATCAATACGTATTGTGATATTAATATTATCTCTTATTAACTACATGGGATATCACTAGAAAGAAATGGAACTAAGTATCAACACATGTATTACACTTGTATGTGATTCTAATGCTTGTGTCATAGGATATTACCCTTATTTTCACCTATCACCATTATCGAGAAGTGTGTATATTCCCCTTATTTCCCTAATCAACACTGTGGAATAGTGATAAGTAGTATGTGTTCATTACAGACAGCTTAGGTATTACTTCAATATCATCTTGGTTATCGTATACAGTAAGAGTTACTTAGTGTTATATATGGTTTACATGTAAGTTCAAGCTCAAAGCTATGATACTAGGTCTATGGGTATAATCAATATGAATCCATATATTATGCATGTTACTTAGTTGTATCAATACAATTAAATGTGTTATCTCAAAAACATAGGCTCTATATAAACTATTCACATACATCACATGTGTTCAGTTTCAATACTATGATTCCAGTCAAAGTTGATCGATACTAATATAGAATTAATACTAGTATTATGCATACTAGTATTACCATTTAAGAAATACTAGTATTATGCATAGTTAATACTATTCAATGGTAATAGTTATGCAAAGAAGATTCACCCTTGTCACAACAGAGATAATATATCTTATCCTTGTTGATCCCTTTGATTTTCCTCATATATGGATTGTTCATTTCCTTATATTCCCATATCTATGGCATGCTCATATAGTAAAGCTTTGCAAATTATGGATCAAATAAGGTAGAGAGAATACCATGCAATCTGTAACTAGTATCTGTGACATATTTGTGTAAATACAAAGGGTAATAGGTCACCAAAGCTAATGTATAGAGGTATCATAGAGGGCTTGTTGTGGTCTCATGCCATATTATCTCAATACTTCATCATGTTCAACCCTATAAAGTTAGTTGGTATGATTACAACATGTTTGATTCATGTTTCTGTACACTTACTTTATCCCTACTATTTCCATGATATTGATTTTGTTAGATTAAATAATAAACTAATCACTATGTTGTAATTAATGGGAAACATACACTTGTAAGGGGAATACATGGTAATATGGATCTGTATTAACTACTGGTAATGCTTCTATGATTCAGATAGTCTATGATTATTGTATGTTCACTAATATGTACACTATAACTAGGAGTGATGCCCATCTTAGCTCCAAGTAATACGAATGATTCTGGGAATTACAATGGAATCAAATTAGGCATAGGATAGTTAAAGATCATAAGCTAACAGAAGAAAAGACCTATCATATTTATGTAATATAAGCAGAGTCATGGTCACACTGTATTACTATCGATCCTAGTTATAGTTATATGAGCATAGTGACCAATACTCTTCTATATCAATTCCACATGTTATAACTATCATAAATTATGGGTTTCCTTATCCTTATTACTCATATTGAATAATGTAAATAGAGATATTACTATACGAAACACTATAACTATACTAGTAGCATCATTAAAAAGCGTCTTACAAAGGGTATACTCTTATCCAATACATATGGGTTTTACTTACTATGATTAAGAGAGAGCTAAAGACATGGAATCAGCTTCATATCTTACCCGTATGAGCTATGTGAATATTACAATATAGTTAAGAGTGTATGTTCTGAGTCTAAGTTATAGGCCACTAATATCTGTATGATATCCATGGAATACTATGGCTATTATATATACCACCCTATATCAGAGTATGCATATTGATTCCCCTTGTTCATATGTTACCATATTCACCGGTTAATCTCAAACAACTCCTCAGGTCTGGTATTACTAGTATCTATACCATATAAGAAGTATGTTCATGTTAGTTGCAATGGGATTAGTTCATGTCTATCACCTATACCTTCCAAATTGACTCCTATTCTATGCTATATGTTATTGTGTTCACTATAATAAAGGTCAATGGTAGTAATACTAACATAGAATTATAAGTCACACTACAAATCATACTTTGAATTACAACAAGAGAGCATAGAGCTATACATGGTGTGTTTCATATTAGTTGAGATCAAGCTATTATTGCAATAGCTTACATGCTTTAATTATTATCGGTATTAGTATTGATTTTAGTTATATTTCCTTTATTAGGGAAACTACGTATATGGTGTGTACAACTTATTCATATAAATCACATATAGATATGGGTTTCAATAAGGACATAAAATGTGAAGCGTAAGCATATCATAGGTAAGATATTGGTTAAGTTGAACATGAGAACATAGCGCTTAATAACATGAACTAAATATAACCGGTATTATTGTAACTATCAGATAAACAAGCAAGTGATTAGAATGATTACCATTAATCTGTATACATTTATCATAACCAAGTATTAGTCTATAATGTTCATATTGTAACACATAGCCTTTACTAAGCTAAGGGACATAGATGAATATGGCCTTGTCCATGTATAGGGATAGGCCTGAATTAGGGACAGACCTGAGTTCGGGCGTGTCCCTGTACATGGATAGGACCTCACATATATTATATGTGAGCTAAATGTTTTATTAACCCAAATATAAATTTTATTTGAATTCATATTTTCCCAATAAAAATAAATAAATTTCAGATAAAAAAATGTTATAAACCATAATTGTACATTGACTACAAACAACAGTTCCAAATTAATATAGTAAAAATCTATTCTAACATTTATAAGAATTTAGTAAACATTGCACCACAAGATTGGTGTCAATTTCAACATGTAATATTCTTCTAATTTTGTATTATATTTCAACAAAGAATAACAAAATAAAAATATGTTTTAACATTTTTCATAATTTATTAATTTATTAAACATTGCACCACATAATTGATTTCAATTTCACCATGTAATAATTATGTAGTTCTATATTATATTTCCAATAACAAGAAAATAAAATATGAAAAGCCATCAAATACAATAATACAATCTCAATATAAAATTGTAAAATTACTAATTGGATATTTAAATCATTATCACACAATCTCGATATTTAAATCATTATAACACAATCTCAATGTAAAAAAAAATATATTCACTAAATATTAATCAACACAACTTTGATATTTGCAAATCACAACACGTCTAAGGAATTATAGTTAACCCATACAAACATGGTTGAAAGCTTATACTCCAAAAGATAAACCTTGTTTATTGTATAAAGTAGAAAAGGGGAAACCTAATTAGAATCATATCAAATGAGGATACTTAGTTAAAAAGAAAAGTAACGAAGCCATGAAGGCAAATTCATCATAAACAAAACAAATCTACCTTTTATTTTAATACTAAAATTTAACTATGAAGAAAATAAAAAAATACTAAAATTGAATTATGAATAACAAAAAATCAAGCCTACAATTATTTTAACCTATATATCTAGCCAAAATAGATCCCGATGCATAAGACTAACATCCTTTCAAATAACTTAGGAGTAAGGGACAATACTAGGGTTCCATTCCTATACACTATGATTCATTATGCAAGGTTATAGTGCTCACATCATCAATGGACACATAAATAAGTAAATAATAGATACCCATGGTTCATATATATCTCCATATCTATCTATCAAGTTCTCCTATTAAGTCTTCAATGTCTCCACCTCCATTACTTGGGATATATAACTAGAACAGGCTTCCTGTACACCCTGTTCTGTAATTGATTGTGTGGTTGTAGGCATTTGTCATGGGTCTCCTTTGTAATCGCTATAGGAATTCCAGTGGGTTGTGTAGATGACATTTTGAACTGGAAAAGTGGATTGTGAGTGTTGTGAGGGATGATTTGCACTTTGGTTCATACAACAAGGTACAACAGGTTGCAGGATCACAAATGGCCGAAGAAGATTTGAATTTTGACTGCTAGAATGCAAATTGGGTTGATCCAGTGTTTGCATAGGCTTTGGAGGTGAGAGCGTAAGGTAATAGAGCTTGTTGGATGCACAATGGAATGGTAGAATGAGGGAGGGTGTAAGAAACATTTCTAAAAAACCCAAAAAGTACATATCAAACTTATTTAACAATAAAAATGAACTCTGATAAACAAACCATTCATTCTACAATTTCTCAGACACCCACCTAAAAATTATAAGTTCATCACTAACACATTTGAACAAATATTGGACATTGTAATTGGATAATAATGATGAACAAAAATTAATAATTTAATAAATTGGATAATGATAATTGGATAATTGGACAAAGTTGTTGATCAGTTCTTTAAAATATTCAAGGTATGAAGATGAAGAAACCAGGTCTATTGATGGAGTCATATTCATGGCTTTTGATTCCCTTCAAAATTACATGCATAAGAGTGGATGAATCTCAACAATATAAAGATACAAAGGTATTACTATAATATTTCCAAGGTTAGCAAAAGTCGTAATCAACATTGTACTAACTTTATGTTTAAGAATAGATGGCTTCTCTAGCACCCTGATAGCCACAAGGGAAATAAGAAACTATCTTCTTGAGAGTAAAAAAACTGGGTTTCCCACCAATATGTTTCTTGTCAAAGCTCTGGTAAATTCTAATGCCAATTACACCCATTTTTGCCAAATGTTGACCTTTACATCATCATTTCTAGGTTTGAGGAAATTATCATTTATTGTGGGTAGTATCAACTTAATTTTCTCTTTTAATTGGTCTATGGTTGTTTCATTTCAAGGGGGCAATGGCCAATGGTATACATTCTATGCCTCTATCTAAACCTAGAGTTATGGTTATAATGGCAAGCATTGGAATTGCTTTGCTCATGGATTTTTTGGATTTGTTTTGTCTTTCCAAGAGAATTAGACATAGGGCACATACTGATAGTAGGGGATTTAATGATAGGGAGGGGCTAATGCTTTTGGTAATGATATTTTTGGATATGTTCTGCATTGTCTCAGGAAGCATTGTATTAAGAACTTTGGGTGTAAAGGTTTTTGGCAAATAGGTATACAGTGTTATGCAAATCCTTGTTTAGGTGAAGTGGGGAATTGGTAGTTATATTATGGACAAGTTTTTGAATGAATTGCATCAACATAATGTGGATGGTGTACAAATGGTAGCATTCTAGGATACTCTTCTCGCAGGTGGAACAACTATATATATAAAGTGGAATTCTAGTGTACTCTTATGCATTTTTGCTCAACTATAAAAATTAAAAAATTGGATAATGATGAAATAAAATTTAACAATGTAATTGTTGAGACACCCCCACTGATGAAGGATCATCGCTCCACCTCAACAATGTGCCATCTAGACAACACATTAGTGCGCATTCAAGGAGGCGAGATGCACCAACCCTCTCATTTTCCCCTCATTTTAAAAATTGTAATTAAATGCAATTAAATGATGTAAGGCTGGAAGGGACAAAGCCATGCCTTTGTGCAGGCAGGAGATGATGTCACCTTTAATGGTTGACAGGTTGATAAAGATCTAGATTCGATTAGGATCTAGGTGGCCATTGAATGTAATTCAATGTAATTTATGAGAGTAGGTAGATGGAGGGAGAGCTCGAGAAGCCCCTCTTTTTTAAAAGGTCTTGGTATCAAATTTTATTAGATCTAGCATGTAGAGAAAAATGAGAGAGTAGAGAGCTCAAGAGAGGAGGGAACTAAGACTTTTTTGCAGTCCGGTCTTTGTAAACATTGTACAGACATTTTGAGATTAATACAAAGCAATTTTTCCTACCCATGAGTTGTTTGTGTGTTTATGCATTTGAATGTTGTCTTGTATGTATTTATGAATTTACACTGTAGATGCATGAGATAGATTACATCTGTAGGGATAGATAGAATTCCTCTAAATGTGAGTTTTGTTAAACCGTTATGGGTTTTTTAGGCCATGAAAGGAGTGCACGATAGAGTATTGGAACTCTGTGGCTAGCGCAAGGAGTGTGCATCTGAATCTCGAATCGAGTTCATGAAAGACCGTGCCATGAGGGTGCACCAGGATAGTTTGTAGACTAAAGGAGACCCTCAATTTGCTAAATACCTTAGAGAAAAAACTTTGTAGAGAAAGAATAGAGGGAGTGAATTGCTGAAGATTATGTAGAGCTCTTCCAGGAGGGAATCGAGCGAGTGCAAGGAGTGCACAAGAGAACTCTGTTTCGAGTTCTAGGAGAGAAGTTTCAAGGAGAAGACACCCACAAAGTTGTTGAACAATATAGAGAAAGACCTTTGCAAGGAGTGCACCAGGAAAACACTCAGATGAAGTGTTGAAAGACAACCACTTGAAGGTCGGTCAAGCACAAGGAGTGTGCGGAGGAGAGAACTTGTTTCAAGTTTGGAATCTCAAGAGTACAAGCATGGAACATGCCAGGAGGGAACCATAAAGTCTTCTAAAAGACGCAGAAGGGTAGAATCCATTGGGAGAATGAGAAAGTTTGAGAATCTAAGAAGAGATAGTCCAAATACCGCACAAGAGTTAGAATTATCTGAAGTCCTGAAGCTTAGGAGGCATATTGAAAAATTGCACGCAGAGTGGAAGTGTCTGTTAGGGTGAGGTCGAATTTCATTAACAAAAGATTAGGAGGGAAAACACCATCGAGGCCCAATACATTAGGGATCTCATGAGGTATTTCAAAGGTGAATCCTTTGAAACATTTGAAATATTCCAAGTCAGAAAAGAAAGTGAAAACTTAGAAGGAGGAGCGACAACTACCATCAAATCAACTACGGGAGAAGATCTAGACCGTCGAAATTCATGTACAGACACCCAGAAGAGCGCACAGGAGGAGAGAAAAATCCACCCATTGCATATAGGTCATGAGGGAATCGTAGTCATCGATCAAAGGAAAAATACGTGAAAACAGATAAGAAGATTTGCATAATCGTGAATCAGAAGAACTGCGTCAAGCAGTTAGTAAATATCATGAAGCACGTAGAAGATCTCAGCCATTGGCTATGGATCATTGAGGACCGTTGATCTGATACAAAGATTTTGCGCATTCAAAATTAAGGAAAATTGTTTAGAGCAGGGTGAAGATAACATGAAATGTGAAGCACCTAGGAGATTAAGGCCTGGGTCATAGCCTGAGGTCGTATGGAGAGAGGGGCCTAGCGAGAGGAGCTACCGTCTGCCTGGGGAATTCACCGATTCAGAAATCGGGAAAAAGGGAGAAAGCAGCTCTCAAAATCTCCAAAGCATGAATTCACGAAGGGATCTAGCCCATGGTCATAGTTTTTGGTCACGTGAAAGTAAGGGGCTTGGCTAGAAGAGCTATATCCCATTGGCATTGATAATTTGAACAACTCTAAGGAGAGGGCCTATGGGTGCCATACAACCTATTCCTTAAGAGAAAAGGGGGCCTGTTAAATGTATTTGGGGTCTAGAAGAGACTCGAAGAGTTGATCTAACTCCTTGATGTGAATGATCCTAGACCGGGAGATCGCACAACCTCGAGGGGAGAAGTGGGGCTCTGCATCAGGTGGTATCAGATCTTGATTTCACCCATAGATAGCAAGTGAAGGAGGAGACAAAGGAGATAGTATGATACCATTAAGTGGTATAAGAGCTTGAATTTCATTTGTAGATGATAGATAAAGGAAAGACGGTGAGAGAAGATACTATGATACCACCAAGTTCTATTAGATATTGATTTCGTTTGTATATTTTAGGTGGAAGAGAAGAAGGAGATAGAGTGAAATTCTTAGTGAGTGGATATATGTTTGCACATAGGCAATAGACATTTGAAAACCAGGTGAGTTGTGGGAGAAGATAGGAATTCTGTCAGTTGCAGAGTGAACAACAGACTTTCCAGGAGGGCAGGTAGAAGGTGAAAATGGCTATTGAAGGCTGTGGACTTGGTCGAGGAGAAGGAAACCAACAGAGGAACAAAGATAAGATAGACAAAGAGCTCAAGGAGATCAGAGAAAAAATGGAGAAGATGACATTGGATATTCAACAGGAGGCAAAGGTACACTAGAGGTATGAATGGCCTTTGAACATGAAGGTGAAATGGCCTATTCAAAATTTGTTGGCTAGAAAACAACAATAAGAGTTGAGGAGATGGTTGAGGTATGTTGAAAACATATATGAAAACGAAGGGGAGTAGGTTTGCATTTGGGAACCAGAGGTTGGAAAAATCCTCAACGATGAGGAGGAGATGAGATCTCTCGAGGATCTCATAAGTTGTCAGGAGGGCAGTCATGAAATCTCAGATTGTCAGGTGGGAAATGAAGAGGGATCAATGGATCTTGTGAACTACCAAGTGGGAAAAGGAGACATACTAGATTTCTAGGTGGGCTAGGGAGAGGAGATGAACTCAACTGAGAGTTCATATCAGTAAGGAGAGATGATGGAGGAGGATTAGAAATGAATTCTGATCATTGGAGGAATTGAGTTATTCCTGCCACATAGCCTAGTTGAGTCCATATCATGTGTTGCAGATCCAACAACAGAGGAAGGACAACCAATAACGAGTTTTATAGAGGAGGAGAAGGAGTAGATACTAATGTGTGCCCCCATAGAAGAAGAAGATCATGAAGTTAATATGCTCATTCCATGGGAGGAGAAGTTAAAAATGTTTGAGAATTGGTCGAACAATCCAGAGCTAGAAGATGGCTTCCAGGAGATAGCCATGCAGATTGTAGGAGAAGAGCATTCAACAAAATTTCTTAGAAATTTAAGCCAGGAAGATGAACAGAAGATGAATGAAGAACTAAAGCATGCAATAGAAAAGGGATCATACCAGCCTAAGGAGCATCTAGGGGAAGCTAGATTTGAACCAGCACAAGGAGAACTGGTAGAGGCTAATGCCACAAAAGAAGAAAACATCAGAGGGGATCGAGTTGACCTACCCATTGACAAGGAAGAGTTGCAGTCGAGAAGACTGCATAAGAAGAGACATCCATTGGAATAGCTGGACAAAGTGATAGAGGAGATAAGGATGATGATGTTGAGATTAGCACAAGAAGTAGTCAGAAATGATAAGTTGAACAGAGGAGAACATGCCATAGTAGTAGTGAAGTAGAAACAACAACAATAGAAAAGCAGTGGAACATATGGACAACTCTAGAGGAGAGTTTGGGATCTAGGAGTATTTCAACCACACTGGAAAGCTCATGAGGAGGAGCTCATGATTTTCATAGTTGTGGAGTATGATGCAGAAGCATTAATCCACCTCAGTAACATGCCAGCTAGGTAGCACATCAATGCGCATTCAAGGAAGGGAGAGGCTCCAGCCCTCTCATTTTTCCCTCATTTTCAAAATTGTAATTAAATGCAATTAAATGATGTAAGGTTGGAAGGGCCAATTTCATGCCTTTGTGTAGGCAGGAGATGATGCTTCCTTTAATGGTTGATAGGTTGATAAAGATCTAGATTCGATTTAGATCGAGGTGGCCATTGAATGTAATTCAATGTAATTGATGAGAGTAGGTAGATGGAGGGAGAACTCGAGAAGCCCCTCTTTTGTAAACTATCTTGGTATCAAATTTTATTAGATATAGCATGTAGAGAAAAATGATCTAGTAGAGAGCTCAAGAGAGGAGGGAACTGAGACTCTGTTGCAGTCTGGTCTTTGTAAACATTGTATAGACATTCTGAGATTAATACAAAGCAATTTTTCCTTCCCGTGATTTTTTTCTGTGTTTATGAATTTGAATGTTGCCTTTTATGTGTTTATGAATTTATGTTGTAGATGCATGAGATAGATTCCATCTGCAAGGATATATAGAATTCCTCTATGTGTGAGTTTTGTTAAGCCATTATGGGTTCTTTAGGCCACGCAAGGAGTGCACGATAGAGTATTGGAACTCTGTGGCCAACACAAGGAGTGCACCTCTGAATCTCAAATCGAGTTCAAGGAAGAATGTGTCAGGAGGGCGCACCGGGATAATTTGTAGACTCGAGGAGACCCTCAGGATGTTGAATACCTTAGAGGAAAAAAATTGAAGAGAAATCACAGAGGGAAACAATTGTTGAAGATTCTGTAGAGCTATACCAGAAGGGCATCAAGTGAGTACAAGAAGTGCATAAGAGAACTCTGTTTCGAGTTCTGGGAGAGAAGTTTCAAGGAGAGGACACCCATAGAGTTGTTGAACACTCTAGAGGAAGACCTATGCAAGGAGTGCACTAGGCCAACACTTAGATGAAGTGTTGAAAGACAACCACTTAAAGGTCGGTAAGGCACAAGGAGTTTGCGAAGGAAAGAACTTGTTTCAAGTTCTTAAGCTCAGGAGGACGAGCACAGAATGTGCCAAGAGGGCACTAGAAATTCTTTTGAAAAACGCATAAGGGTAGAATCCCTTGGGAGACTGAGAAAGTTTGAGAAGCTCATAAGAGATAGTGCAAAGGGTGCACAAGATTCAGACTTATCCGAAGTCCCAAAGCTCGAAAGGAGTAGTGAAAATTTGCACGTAGAGCACAAGTGTGCATTAGGGCGAGGTCAAATTCCATTGGCAAAAGCTTAGGAGGGTAAACACCATCAAGACCCAATACATCAGGGCTCTCATGTGGTAGTTCAGAGGTGAAGCCTTTGAAATGTTTGAAATATTCCAAGTCAAGGAAGAGAGTGCAAGCTTAGAAGGAGGAGAAATAACTACTATCATATCAGCTGCAAGAGGAGATTTGGAGCATTGGAATTCATGTATAAACAACTAGAAGAGAGCGTATGAGGAGAGAAGATTCCACCCATTGGATCTGGGTCACGAAAGAATCCTATCCGTCGACCAGAGGACAAATACGTGGCAGTAGATAAGCAGATTCTCCGAATCACGAATTGGAAGAACTGCATCGAGAAATTAGCAAACATCACATTGTGAGTAGAATATCTTAGCCATTGGTTGTGGATCATTGAGAACTGTTGATATGATACGAAGATTTCATGGATTCAGACTTCGGGAAAATCGTGAAGAGCAGGGTGCAGATAACGTGAAATGTGAAGTCGTGAAGCACCTAATAGATTAAGCCTCAGGTCATAGCCTAATTTCGTATGGAGAGAGGGGCCTAGCGGGAGGAGCTAGCATCCGCTTGGGGAACTCACCGATTCAAAAATCGAGAAAAAGGGAGCAAGCAACTCTCAAAAGCTCCGAAGCGCGAAGTCGTGAAGAGAGCTGGCCCATAGTCATAGTTCATGGTCGCGTGAAAGGAAGGGGTTTGGCCAGAATAGCTAGCTCCCATTGGCATTGAGAATTCAAACAACGCTAAGGAGAGGGCCCGTGGGTGCCATACAACCTGTGCCTTAAGAGAAAAGGGGGCCTCTTAAGTGGATATGGGGTCTAGCAGAGACCCTAAGAGTCGATCTAACTCCTTGATGTGAACAATGCTAAACTGGGAGGTCACACAACCCCAAGGGGAGAAGGGGGGGGTCTTCATCACCCACCCTGAGACAAAACTAAAAATTTACCACTAAACCTTACTGACAATGCCTGAAGAAAATTACTGTTAAATTATTGTGTCAAAACTATTTTTATAGAAGACATAAATTAATTAGACAGAATTCCCACAACTCCAACACTCGCCTGCCCATAGCTCCAACGTCCACCCGACCACCTGTACGCATGCCCAAAGCAATGATGTGCAGCACTATCTCCTGGCACTATATCCAACACCACATGGTCTCAACTAACCAACAACTCGGAAAAACTATACCAGTCGCGATGTGCGGGTAATATATAGACCTCCTTTCGGTTGAAAGGTTCTTTCGACCGAACTAATATTTCGGCCAAAAATTTCTTTCAGCCGAAAGATTAGTTCGGCCAAAATATCTTTCGGCTGAAAAAATGTTACTGGATGAAAAAAATCCATCCGGCTAAATTTGTACACGAAAATCAAGGGCGTCGTCGCAGTATCGTTCGATTTGATGAAAAGAATAGAACTTTCGGTCGAAAAAAATATTAGTTTGGCTAAAAAAAGGCCTTTTGGAATTTTGGAGACACGATTCTCATGAAAGTGTTACCCACCTTCATGAATTTACCCAAATATCAACCTGTAAGTCCATGAAACTCAGAGGTAGTTCCTTCTCAAATATACAAACAATATCATCTATCTCTTGATGCCACCATGGAATTCTATCCATATGATTCTCCTTTGATGTGATCCAATGTACAAATTCATACAATTTAGATATGCCACACCTTAGGTCATGCGAGAATTCATGGTTCACACACCCACGCATGAGTAGAGGATAATGACACTACGAAGTAAATACATAAAAAATTAATTATTTTTTATCCCATGGCATAAAAATAATAATTACAAATAATAAAATCATGTTTTTGACATGTTACATCATACCTTTAGAAGGTTCAAATGGCCATGTAATTTCAACCTCGACAAATGGTCTTGATGCACAGTGAAGAAATGTCATAGGGAAGACCCATAGAAAGAAGACACCTTTACACCCAATATAGCTTCCTTTGCCAAATAAATATCTTATTTCTCCAAAATCCATGGGACATCACCTTCTTTGGAAGACCAAGATGAACCATCCTCTCCTCTACTTTCATGTCTTGGCCAATGTTTCTTTTTATTTTTCGAAGAAATAAGATCTCTCCTCACAACCAATGTATCACTTTTGTTCGATGATATGTACCTCCATAAATAATATGAAACATTTTTAAATATATGCATGGGATCTAGTAAGTGGGAAATCTTAATATGCTCCCATTAGGGGAACTCATAAAAAATATATTTCATTTTCATCCCAATGGGAAATTTCTTAACATAGGTATCAAAGAATTATAGATCATCTAACATAGGCTCCCCATTTGAATCAAATATTTTATAATATCCTTCTCCTTGTCTCTCTCATATGCTCTAAGCCATTCTGTTGGTGTAATTATTGCAGGCATTTGGGTTCTCTCTAGTTTACCATTGAAAGTGGATGTTGCTCTTCTATAAGGGTGTTCTTTTGGGAGGAATAACCTCGAGCAGTCGTACACTAGATTTCATAGGTGGTTGGACCACCTAGCCTTCAGAGAAGGTCCACAACATTTACATCCATGATAGCCTTTAGTTATAAGACCTATGCAATTATTGTATACATAACATGTTAGCGTTTAAGAATAGAATGAAAATCAAAATGAATAAAATATCCAAATAAATATTGTTATATATATAAAGAAATCAATAAACATGTTAATTACCAGAGTAAATTCCTAATCCTGGATAGTCATGTGTGGTGTAAGCACATATGCCATACAATGTAAAATTCCTCTCTGTTGTGATGGATCTTGATACATCGTATACATGTATCCCTTCGCATGATTCCTTCAATTCATCTACCAATGGTTGTAGGTAGACATTCATATTCTTCACTTGTCTTCTACTAGGGACTATAAGAGCCAACATAAGATGTTCATTCATCACAGTAAACCATGGAGAGATATTGTTATTGATCACTACTACAAGCCAAACATAATAGTTTGTGTTTTGGAGGGAATATGGGTTCACGCCATATATTGTTGTGCTAATTTGTAGACTTTGTACTTCATCTTTGAATTTTTCTATCCATGCATTCTCCATATGCTTCATGGATATTGAATCTGTTGGGATTCACATAACTCCTGACTCACTTTTGTGCAAGGCATGCCATCCCTGCAACATAGCTAATTATTTGCAACGGAATATCCTTTTAATCCTTGGGATTATAATCATGTTCCTCAATATCTTATGAGGAGGACAATGTGATTTACCATTTTTATTTGATTTATGATACCTGTCATGCCCACTTTTTGGACATATATCTTTGTTTGCATATTCTCCTCTATATAGAATACAATCATTTGAACATGTATGATATCATATATAGTCAACACCTAACATTTTTGACAACTTATTTTCCTCTTTGCAGCTAACGAGAAAAACATTATCACTAGAAAGAACCTTATCTTTGAATATCTTGTAGTTAGTGGGAAATAGAATTAATGTACAAGGTCATTTAATGTTTATAAAATAAACCATTTATAATGTTGATTGTACTATGACAATATTTCACAAAATTAATATACGGAACTTGTTGGTCAATTACCTCAATATTGTCCAGAAACATGTGTTTGACTTGCCTAACTTTTCCTTCACCTTGGAAAGTAACATTGTTGTCCCAAGTTGGGTAGACTTTGACCGGGCACTAGGTCCAAAGAGAGGGGTGATGGAAGTAGATTTTAGGATTTCAAAAATGGTATCATTGATATGAGCATCATCCCCTAGTTCATTGTTCTGGAATGCGTCTAAAAACATTGTCTCCATGGCATTTGTATCCTGTAAGTAATCATCCATACCAATCTCTTTTTTATTGTCTCCATTTCCAACTTTTGAAGAACTACTAGTATTGTTGTATTCATTCCTAATTGGTGAATCTGGACATAGTGGGAATTGAATAGGTGGTTGATTGAACCATTTTTGGTATGCTTCCTCTCCAAGTTGTGCTCTCATTGTATCCTTCTCTTAGGTTGACATTGTTTTCGGGTGAAACGAAATATGGTAGGTAGGTCACTCATCATCATAATAATCCTAATTTAAAAAATATTGAACATTAGTACATCAATGATATTAGTAAGCACAATGCAATAATTTTATTGTTCAAATTAGATTATACCAAACAATTATTACCATCACTGACCAAGGATTGCAGCTGGAAGATGGAATGTCACAATTGGCAGGGTAAAGCGACTGCCCATTTTCATCTTCCAACTGCTTGCAGTATGTTTCTTCTAGTAAGACCTTCCGATGTTTTTGAACTGGTACTGGAATATTTTTTGCATTTGAACTTGATTCTGAATCAGGATCCTACAAATTTGGATACATTTTTATTTAGATTGACATGGATAAACAAAAAATCAATGAGATAATTGAAACATAAATAAAATAAGTTAAAATTACCGGAGATAGAAAGGGATAACTCCACAATGGACATTCAATAATATGGAATGGGATGGAATTTGAAAAATTGGCCATTTGATCATATACTAAGATTTTCTCCCTGCATTTTAGAAAAATTAGCAATAAATTTTCCTGTACATACCTAAAATAAATTTTGAGGACCATACCACAATATGAGTTTGAATATAGTTTTGAAACCATTGTTTAAGAATAATGTGACATAAAACGTAAAATGTATATTGAATTATTCCAAGTCATGTGAATTCATCATAAGAGATAATTTGAGATGAATATACTATTTTATGTGTAAATAAAAGTTTAAATAACTTTAAATGCATATCGATGCGTTTGCGGTTTAGAAACACATTGATATGAATTGAAAGTTATTTGAAATTTTATTTGTACATATTAACAATAAGCACTGGTGAGTTGAAAAATCAACCACACCATGTTTTTATATTTTTTTAATAAAAAACAATTATATGTCTTTGTTGCATCAAATAATATGGATGCACCAATGTGTAATGTAATATGGTTGCACCAGTGTGTCTTACATAAATGCACTATCATGATCAAAAAGTTAAAAAAAAAAAACACTATTTTTTTAAATAGTTAAAAAAGTAACGGGAATCGAATTTCATCAAGTCATTTAAATACTAAAAAGCTATTCATTGTTTAATTATTTTGCAAAATTTTGCAGGGGAGAGACTTGCAAGAGAGACATATGAAGGAACATTGTGGAGGAGCAGAATACTTTGGAACCACAATATTATTCAGAATAGGATAATTTGAATGGTATGGTGATTCAGTCTAAACTCTTTTCATAAAGTTTTTTTAATATAGAGAAGGTGTTCAATATTTTCATTATTTTTCCAAAATTTACAGGAAACAAATTTTGAAGATAGACATAACGGGGAGAAATTTGGAGAAGAAGAATACTTTGGAACAACATAATTATTCAAGAAATCAATATTGGAAGGGTATGGTGATTCACTCAAAACCCTACATTTAGAAAAATAAAAATAAAAAAATTCATACTTACCTTAAACCCTTGTTTCTTTTATTACGTGAATGCAAAACTTCACCCTAGGGTTTAGCTCCCTCTATCACTTTATAATTATGGCCTCTCATTTTAGGTATTTTATATCTAATGGGTTTGTTTATATATATATATAACTATTTGGAATGTGATGCAAAGATGTTGATGATTGCAACAGCTATGTGACACATTCTCGAGCTTACAAACCTAAGAGATGTTGATGATTGCATCTATGTGAGACATTCTCCATCTTACAAACCTGAGAGAAAGTGCTTGACAAGGGTGTGCGGTTCCTATCTAAGACAAAGTTGGAACGTAGAGATGGCCTCCTCCTTGCAGAGAGTTGATAATAACTCCAGATGATTCTCCTATGTAATGTAGTGAGAAAGGAGATCTGTTGAGTTGGACATGCATGTGGTTGAGAAAAAGGTGAACGTGTGAAATCCCAAATTGTTGGGTGCATCCTCATGAGAAAAGAAATGAAGATGATGTATTAGCCTCCTTTAAGCATAATAGTTGATGAGAAAATCCAGATGCCTATCTTGTGTAATGCAGTGGGAAAGAATATATGTTGAGTGGACATGCATGTGGACAAGCACAGGTGAACTTGATCCTAGTGGTTGAGCACTAGTGAAGAAGTGGTTTTTATGTGTAATGTAGTGACCCAGAGATATTGAGATCCCTATGGATGTGCCCCTAATGGATGAGCACTAGTGGGTGTACAAGATCTCTTTCTATATTTTTCAAGAGTCAGACCTGCATGTAACCCTAATTGTAATTTAAAGGTACATGTCGACCCCACCTTGATGTGATTGGTAATTAATGTAAAAGATAATTAATTTGGTTAATATTAATTATATTATAAGATAGAGAGGTTGGCCCTGTTGTGCCAATAAACACTTATGTTGATAGGTTTAGTCTAGTATAAGTAAAGGTAAATTCCCCATTGAGGAATCATATCTTTCATCTGAGTTTGG
>JASDQU010688988.1:3274-14745 GCA_032191745.1 Picea mariana
ATCACTCAATTGTTGGCAAATTTAAATCAACCACTTAAACCACATTTTAGAATCACATGTTAATTATTGAATGATAAAAATATTCCTCGTAATCTTGTTTTAGAACAAAGGGAATGTGAGGAATTCATATTAAAATTATTTCCAATAATTAACCAAGTTGTTGTGATTTAATAATGTCCAATGAAAACCAAACCAATCACCTAAATAATAAAATATTTACATGAATATATAAAAAAACCAAACCAAACAAATCATATCAATGGAAAGATATTGAAGAAGATAATGAGAACGTCCAAAGGACAAACAATAAATAAAAATCTCTAGAAATAGAGAACTGAAAACAAATAAAGGTGATATTAACAAAATTCATATGGAGGGACCCATAATAATTTCAAAAAATTATGGGGGGTGTTGTGGCCACAACACCACCCGAGCTAGACCCAATTTCTTAAATGCATACCTAGAACTTTGAGTACCAATTTGAATTTCTATTATATTGTTGAAATGAGAGAGGGCTAACTAAATGTCTATGAGGTGGCATCCACTTCTCCCTTGAGAACGGTGCAGGTCCAATGAGTCACAAAGATGTCAATGACCAATGGTGTTGTGATTGACCATCCTTCACCAAAACCAATGCCACTAAGATATAAAATTGTTTGACATTGAACTATTCAATTTGCAAAACTAACAAGATTAATAATTATCACTACCCACAAATCTGAGAGAAAGCCAAACCACATAATTGAGAGCACACTAAAGCCATTTTTCCTCATTTCTCTAACTCAAAAGAACCCAAGATGACTTAACAATTGATTTTATAAGGGGATATCTAGAATCCCCTAAAACCTTCAAGAGAACAAAGCCAAACATCTAAAAGAACAGGATCAAATAAAAGTCTTGAATGATCCCACCTACACTACTCCCAACATTTTTGACAAATTTACAATATTTCAATGCATACATGTGCTAATGTGTTGGTAGTACCAAAGGTCAAGTGGGTTTAAATTCCCATCCTTTCACTTTGAAATATTGCCACCAGTTATCTAGGCGCTCTCCCATCATCGTTAAATGTCCCTATACAAATGAGCTAGTAGTAAGAGTGCATCATCATTCGATGAGCTAGTAGTAATAATGGGTGGAAAAGGTAGAGAAGCACAAAGGAAACAAGAAGCTCTAAAATCACAAGAAGCATAAAGGAACTGAAGGAGGTCGAAGAAAAAAGGGTAAGAGATGAGAAAGAAGCAAAAGTCAAAGTTGAGGCAGAGAAGAAGAAGAAATTAGAAATGAACAACATGGAGCCTATTAGAGAAGGATTATATAATCCAAGGACATCAACTGATCCCACAAGGCAATTCATCACTGGAGGTCACTTCCCACTCCATGAAATGGGCTTGGGCCATTTTACCCCACCAAATTCAGAATCAATCACAATGCTAGATTCATTTGTCTTTGATAGGAGAAAGAATCAAATAGTGAGGAAAACACAGAATGAGATAAATTTGGCTAGAGTCCCAACATTAAGAGTTACAACATAGACTCACGTGCTTATAAATATAGATAAATATCCAATGGTTGCAGCTTCCACAAGTGTTGTTAGTTCACAACCAACCAAATCCAATGTTCTCGAGTTGGTTAAAAAAATAGAGGACTATAAGAGTGTTGACGGGCATAAGTGAACACACTGTCAACAGGAAGGGAAGGTCTAGTTTGAGGTTGTCTAAATAACCTAATTCGTTTAAGATAACCTACCCTGATGGGTTTTATGGCTCCGTTGCATGATGGATAGAACTAAGGTAAACTACGAAAGGAAAAAACAAAGATAACTATCTACCTACATGAAATTAATATGTACATTCACTAATATACTTATGTTTTAATATATAAATATTGCAAGCCTTTATTTACAAGATACACAATATGCATATATATACAAGGTTTATATAAATCCTTGTGAAACTAATTGCTTATACATAATTCAAGTACCAGATAAACATATAGGACTAACTACTAATTTAATCAAAGAAAATTCACACACAAAAAAGGAACGAATGCAAATTGTATTGATGTAACTTAAATGGACAAATCAGTTTAAGTTTAAATGTTAATTCTCATTCATTCGATAAAAATAAACAAACTAAACTAATTAAAGACAAACTAACATGTTACTGATCAACAACCAAAATCGAATTGTAATTATGTCTTCCTGTGTAAGATATGCTCCCACAACCTGTTTTCCAAAGAGAAATCTATGGCAAGCAAATTACAAAGTAGCATGATTCGTGATCTTACCCAAAGAAATTCAGGTAACTGTGAGAATCATAAGATATTTACAAGTAACATAAAGACAATATATAATATGACCCCATATGACATTTTATGTTCCAATATACAGAGAAGGGAAAAAACTCCAATCATTATAATTGGTGTAACAAATTGAAAACATTTGAATCAACTTAGAACATAGAGATATTTGTCTTATATTTGATATGTCATATAGACCATAATAAACTGGAACAATGAACTATGTCATGAACAAAAAAGAAGGACATCAAACCATATATTGATAAACAGACGAAAGCTAATTCAATCAACATATGTTTTGAGCTTAGAACAATATGAAAAGTATTATGACTAACACAATAATCATACTAAGCGCTTTACTATTAGGATGAAAGCCATCGAGCAAAATGTTTATTCATATCCTTCTTCCAAATTAAACTTTAGTCCATCCTCCAGAAGTCCAATCCTCTTCAGTCTCCCAGTAGACAAGAGTATTTAAACAATAAAACCGATCTAGCCCTCATATCCATGGGATAGAGGTGAATCTCCCAAAATAGAGAGTTTGAAACTACTTCCTAATCTCAGTTCATGCAAAAAAATCCATAACAACTTAATCAAAAGTTTGTTATCATAGTTGTCCAAAAATATATTCGAAATTTGCAAATAAATCCAATTCTTTCAAAAAGGTACTTCGTAGTTCTCCATAAGCAATGAGCAAGCGATATTGTAGCTCCTCCTTGGAATATGAAAATGAAACAAAATAAAATCAATTAAAATCTTATTCACTAATTTAAGACAAGCTACATAATCCTTGATTCTGTAGCTAGTCTAAATCTATTAAAAAAAACAAAAATCTTAATAAAGTAAAATCAGAAAACAATAAAACAAAAAATATGTTTACCAATCATTCGAAAAGAACATTCCTAAGCTAATCTAAAATCATAACAAGGCAATTGATAATTTAATATACACAAATTTAAAAAGAAAAACATTTACCAAATTAAACGTTTGAAAAAGAAGTCTTGCACAGTGCAGATCTCATAACAATGTTGATGTTTGTTGATTTTCTTATGATAAAATTTCCATATCTCTTGGGTTTCTTGTTTGCCCGAGAAATGCTTTTCTCAGACCTCAACCTCTGATTATCTCTTTCAAGTTCTTGATTTTGTTGCATAACCTAAGCAAGACGCATCTGCAAGTATGGAACATCGGCATAATACCTATGTGCCCATGACCAACAGCCATTACAATTCCCAGGATTTGAATATGTTTTAGGATATTGTTTATTCCTATCATAGGGGTTTTTATTCTTCAGGGTAGGGCCAATAACTAATAGGCTTTCAAATCCACAGAGAGAAAAGGGGGAAAAGATTTCCTCAAACGAAACAGATTTTCTGAGAAATTTCTCTTTAGAAAACGAGGCATATCTCTGAAATCTCTTTGTTTCTAAAGAAATTGTTCATGTGGAAGGTAAATGACCCTGTTTTGGAGATAGATTTTTAACGGTTTTGTCAAAATCTTCATCGTTTTCCCAAAATCCATCCCGCAAAATCATCTCTCAATTCTAGCACAGGTTTGAGCTCTGTTATGTTGTTGCGGGTAAGTAAAGCCTGAGGGCCATTCGGTTATGCCTTACTGTAGGAGCCATAGTTTCAAGGTAAACCAGGAGGCAAAGCAACATTCTTCATGAAGGGGAAAATGTTGTGACACTAGTAAACCAAACTAATATACAACAAATGGGGTTGGGCGAATGTACCTGATGTCAAGCACAAATTCGAAGGTCTAGGAGTATTCTCCCATTATCTCCCACTCCGAGAACTGATTATTTCCTGTAAGACAGAGGACAGGGAGATTGAACACCATGAAACCCATGTAACCCTCACAACTTTCCACAGACTAACAACCTAATTCCGAGGAGATTAACACACACAGTGTAATGATTCTTTCGATGGTGGACATGTCAAGCTATAGGAGGTTTTCATCATTAATCATTAAATTGTGATACGACATATGTAAGCATTGAACGGTCATATCGAAAGGGTTAAGAGAGGTGAGGTTTAAACCTTGTTTCTGATTCATTTGTTAAACATATTAAACAAGGTTTCAATGCATACATTAACCCACAGATTCTTTTAAACGCAAAACCCATACCCTTTTTAAGATCGAGCTAAGTTCCTAGGGGGAGGTCCATACTTAGTCTAGTGATATAATTCATGGTCCCTTAATTCTAAACGAATTTCACAAGTCTTCCATCTAGATATAGACTGACTAAAGCAGACAAACAAGAGTTACAAACTAATACAAAGGGAAAAGATAATGAGGTTTTGGTTGAATGTTTTCATGAGATAAAGGTCTCAATTTCATGCTTTGCAGTCATGAAATTGAAAAGCGAAAGCAATCAACAAATCATACGATCTTGTTCTCGTAATAATAAAATCCAACTTCAACAATCACACCTTCACACAAGAGACCCAGTAAATCTGATGCAAATAGATATGTTGGACAACAAGTTTAAGAAACAATTTTGTATTTCAAAGTCAATGAGACACAAAACGAGATGGTAGTCGGGCTGCCAACAAAGAGGAAAAACAGTTGTTTGGAGGAACAAGTATCATACCTTGAAGGAGACATGACTAGCCTATTTGAGTTCAAGGCTTGTGATTTTTATATATAAGACAAGCTAAACATTGCATAGAGGCTAATGTACAACAACCTATAGGAATTCCATGAGTGTTCATCTCAATTCTTAAGTTTTTAGAATGACATTAGAGACAAGATTTTAATTTTGGAAGGAATTTGATTGGGATTAGATGAGCTAATTAAATGGTAGATTGAAGAAAAGGATGCCCTATAAATCTTCCCATAATGACCCAAAAGGACATTTAATGCAACTATATAGCATTGGCAAGTTGCAGATCTACGATCTCATCTCAATGTCACTACCTTAGTTAGTAAGTGTTAGTGTCTTCATCGAGTTGTCGAGAAGGTCATTAAAAGATGTCATCTTCCTTCACTTGGTGAAATGATTGCACCCCAACCAACCACTAAGAAGATGAAAGAGATGGAATAAATTACCAATCATAAGTGAATATATATATGCACGACTTCAAAGATTAAAAAGGGGGTGTTGATGGAGCATGTCTCTATTGCTCCAAAAGAAATCAATTTAATTAATTCATATATCAACACACTTAAGCATGGAATATGGCCCATGACAAAAGAGTTAGTGACCTTTGACGTGGCACATGAACACCTTAGTGACATGCAACTAACAGAAATTTCCTCTCGATGTGAAGTGTGGAGAGTCTACATGGAAAACAAAGAACATAATGTAACTTCCAAATGACAAGGAAATTATATTTTGAACCATAAAATGTTTTGGAAAATAAATAATCGGGAGGAAAATAGAAAAAAAATGTCAAGAAGCACTGAAGGAGCCCAAGAGGTAGTTATTTTGTAAATAATTATAAATGTAATCTTGAGATTAAAGAAAGGGGATTTTCACTTGTCCAACATTTGTAAACTTTTTTATAGAGTCTAAATAAGGAGAATGTGTTGGCCAACTTTTGTAGGAGCTTTGGTTTTGGTTTGGTGAATGAATGTGGGACTAATCTTGTGTTTGTTGCTATACTCRRATTGTTGTAAGGMAATAATTTTTGTTATAGACTACTCTTGTATTGGAAATTCATACTCCTAYTACTATTGTTCTRAAATGTTTGTTGTTTTCTATGTGAGCTCGGGACTATGAACAAGAATCTAGGTATAGACTTTTCTTAACTTCATGAATCTCAGTATAGACTTTTCTTAACTTCATGAATCTCGGTATAGACTTTTCTTAACTTCATGAATCTCGGTATAGACTTTTCTTAACTTCATTATTGTTTATGTATCTTTCTATTGTTATTTCTTGAATAGTTGTGTAGTTGTGAAGTTGTTGTAGATATATGCTTGGTTCTGTGTTTACTACTTTAGATATTTTCTCCTAGCTAGGATAGGTAGAGGAGAGTTGCATCTTGCATTTAGATTAGAAGCATTCTATATTCCTACATTCAATAAATAGATTTTCAAATCCAAAACCCAATAACATTTTCCAATCTAGAATCTGAATGGGTCTCATATTCCAAATAACATAAGGTATATTTGGGACTTCATATCAGGGAGAATCCCTATTGTCGAGGAGGGCATTTTTTCCCATGTTAATAGAACCATAGCAGCAACTAAGGGTTTGTATTCCATCATCTAAAATCTCTTTAGAATCTCAATTGTGTACTTCCCTTGATTAAGGAAGACCTCACTTGTACTCTGCCAAACCTCTAGACCCAAAAAAAATGCATAAGGTTAATGTCCTTTCATGTCAAAATCAKGTGTCAAGTTGTCTTGCACCATGGAATGAGCTTCTCARAACTGCCTATAAGTAATATGCCATCTACACACATGACCACAACGAGTATGTTGAAATGAGACTGAACCCATTCCTGCAATTGGATGTGTGGCACCATCACCAAGATCCATATACATGTTRGCYYGCTACTCCTAAAGTMTATTGAATGTCATGTGTCTAAAATCTCCATTGTCCACATACCACCTTCTACCAAAGACAATGTTAGTGGAAAGGTATAAAACCATGGAGAAGGATGTCGCAAGTGTAGATGCTAACTCACCCACTTTGGTTGAATCTTTCACACTTCTTACACATTGCTTCTATTGTTACTTCCCCTTCCCCTTCTTCTTCTCAAGACACTAATAATAATAGTGGCCCTATTTGTGGCACTTGAATCACTTTACATGGTTTAATTATTTCTTTCCCTAGTTGAAGGACTATGAATCCTCCTCCTTTTTTCTTACCCCTCTCATGTTCTCCTTTCTTTCCTCCTCTCTTCACCTTCCTAATGAGGAAAATGGTTTTGACACTCCTCATATATGGCCAATTTATCCTCCAATTTAGTCTCCTTCTAGATGAAATCATCCCAAAGATTCTCAAAAGAGGGAAGCTCCTCATGAGCACAAATCTCAATTGAACATGTCTCGAGATGAAGATAACCCTCTAAAGCTTATGGGTACCAACCTACCATCTTACACTTTGAGTATAATAGCACCAAATTGATCCTTAACTTAGTGATGTTCATAAGGTAACTATCCATAGTGTCTATATCACTCATGGATGTGGTTGTGATTGTTCTCCAATAATAGCTTGCAAATGATGTTCACACTCTGGTACAATGTGACTAAGGCATCAAACATGTCCTTTGTTGATTTATTCTCCATTATGTCAGGGATAAAAGGGTCCTTCATCAAATCAAATACAATTCACTTCACCTCGATCATCTTCTTGTTATGTTCGGTCGGTTGTGTGGGATTAGTATGGGAAATCAATTTTCCTTCCATGAAACCTCAAAGATCAAACTCCTCCAATAGATTTTTTATGCTCGGTCGGTTGTGTGGGATTAGTATGGGATT
The DNA here is from genome assembly GCA_032191745.1 of Picea mariana. Lineage (NCBI taxonomy): Eukaryota > Viridiplantae > Streptophyta > Pinopsida > Pinales > Pinaceae > Picea > Picea mariana. The sequence goes on from JASDQU010688988.1 coordinate 11,012, forward strand.
TATTTGGTTATGCTAGTAAATTCTTAAACCAAGCAAATCAACATGAAGACAAATAATATTTAACACTCCAATCATTGGAAATATTAGGGAATCACACCCTACAACCTCTCACAAATCTAGATATATCCACTCATTAAAGACTCTTGGGTTTCACACCCATTAAAACCATCCAACAACTACCTCTCATCGACAACTAACCTACCCATACATGAATTATTGGATGATCTTAGAAGCATGTCTATAATACCATGTTAAATTTTCAAACCATGGTAAGCAAATTCCAGACTTAGAAATTAAACCCTAATAACTAGGGAGTTGCTTAAACCAAAAACTCTATTCAAAACAAAATATCAAATTACGCTAATATAAAAACACAATTGTTGGAAATATGAACATCAAATACTCTCAAATATGAAACACTCAATATTGCATGCGTGTTAAGAAAAAAATTACACAACAATAACTCAAATCACAAACTCATCATCCTAGCAGAATACCTACTTGCTCCTTGATAGACTAGGGGGAATTAGGTTTATAGTTAATGCAATCCATTCCTCTGGTACAACCTTGGCTAAGAATATAACCGTAACCCAAATCTATCTAAATCAATGCAACATGGCCTAGGTAAGTGCACCCATTAGGATACGTTAAACATGCATGCAAACATTCACCTCCCACCTAAGATAGTGACCCAATCTAATTGAAAGTCAAAACTTACTCATGCTCTCTATATATCTTTGTAACAAAAGTTATATGAAGATAAAAAAAAAACACGTCTCTAAATATGGAAATTAAACTCCAATTTAAAAAAAGAAAAAATCCTAAATTAGTAATGTTAATTATGGAACAAGAACTAATACTAGAAATGTAATAAGCTTGGTGCATACATGCTAGAGGCAAGAATACACTCCCTCTAGCTTTCTCCTACATAATTGTATCACAACACACAGACAAGTTAGTGGTGTGCCCTCAGTCACACCACTGTTGCTACCAAACATTGTACCTCAATTCACCATGAATGTTGCAGAGGACTTGAGGTAAGGGGTTTGCAATCATTATATATCATGTTGGAGAAAACTAACTAAGAAATAAAGGTAAAAAATCTAACAATTAGTGGATTAGGTACCTAGAGAAATAATCCATTAAATACCTAAAATAACATCTACTCCTACAATATGTTAGACATTAAAGTCATCGTCTAGGGTATAGTCATCCACTGTGAGTTCCACCTTGTGCACCACACCTTCACACCAAATGTGTTTATAACCTAGAATGTTGGTGAGGAAGTGTTCGTAAGTATGAATATGGGATCCCAATCATTTAAACTATTTATTTTCCATAATATCTAGTATACTTTCTAGATCAATTAGAAAAAAGAGCATTTATATTTTAATGCAAACATAAAACTTTAAAGTATTAAGACTACCTAACCCAAACATTACAATGAGAGAGACCAAGAGTTGCATTATTTCTAATGGAGGAGGGGAATGTTCTTGTGGGACAAAGTCATTATTTGGTTGTTTAATGAGAGTATCCTCCTCGAGTTCGAATTCATATTCAAACTGGCATATATATTCTACCATAAAATGTTTTTTAGGGTTGCAGATGTGTCCTTTAAACTAGGATTAGGAGCATTTATGATAGAGGTTTGAGGTGGAGGGATTAGGTTTTTTGGAAAATAGGAAATTAGGGATTTTGATTTATGGCATTTAATACTTTCCCTCATCCTCATTTTAGCTCCTATCATATGCAAGGCCCCTTCTATTAGAGCCAATAAATTTTTCTTAATAGCTTCAACTTGAGTCCATTGTCTTAAAACTATAATAATGGCCTTTTCTAAAGGATAAGGTTCAAACATTCTTATGTCACTATGGCTTTATGACATGATATTTGAGATGCATACCTTTTGCACCAAATATGACAAGGTTTAACCTTGACTCCAAGACTTGGAACCTCTTAGTGTATACTTCGACTATGAAGTCTATCTAGAATAGGTGCATGAGTTGAACATCATAAGGCTCATCCCACTTATGATATTCTCTATGATTTAATGCATCTTGAAACATGCCAAAGATCCCCACAGGGGTTGTAGTAATCTCTTTCCCCAAGTATCGTTTTCCTTGTTCGAATGTTATATGGTTGTGCTTAGATTGTCCTCTTAGTTGTGAATATGTTGCACCTTGAATGCCAACTTGATCTTGCTTAACCATGCATACACTTCCACTTCACCTCAAAAGTTGTATTGTGTTATTTTCCCATGAAGGTTGAAAATGGGTATATGAGAGTTCCATGATGTCAATAAGTTAAGCGGGGTGTTACCTTTTATTCCCTAATATTTTGCTCACTCATCCTTATCCTCAGAGATTTCAATTTTGTAGATTGAGGTATTTGGTTCAATTTCCATGGTCCCATTCCCTAGGGTTTGTAGATGCATTAATTGCCTCATCTCTTCTACAAACTTCTTAAATATTTCATTCATTTCTTCGTTAGTTGCATATCGGGATTTGCTCTTTGCAAGGTTTTTTAAGTGTACACAACCAAAGAAAAAATTGATTGAATATATGCTATCAACTTATTATGTTCTGGTACCAAAAATGGAATTACCATTGCAACTATTATTTTGACTAAAATAGAAAACTAAGAGAAATAGACATAAAACCTAAAATAGAGAAAGTAGCAAGGGTAGACGCACACCCAAGGGTGGACTACACTTGCATATCCAAGTTATGAAGTAAGACTTCTTTAATAAATTGGTTGATTGAATTGATATATGATAAGAGTCATGGGGGAGGGATATGGGATGGGACAAAGACAGGGTGGACTATATTGTTTGGTTCCAAAGAGTAAAATATGTCTAGAATTGATCTTGGAATACTCAAGTAAGACTAGAATAAACCTTGGAATAGTCAAGTAAGACTAGAATAAGCCTTGGAATACTCAAGTAAGGTGCTCATTAGCAAGTTATAAGGATGTCAAATTGTAGAGGAAACCCCAAATCATTGGATGCAAAAATCATGGTGTTATTTTGGGTTATGGACATATCATCCATATCATGGTGTGAGGWTGACTGGGGTTTTTGTTTCATTCAAAGGAGGATGAAAAGACCATTTTAGAAGGGTGGTGCTTCTAGGATTCTTCTTTCCTATATTTGAGGGCCTGAATAACCTATTTCAACCCAAAATCTGAAGTGGTACGGTCCATTCTCATATGGGTTAAGTTTTTGGGCCTACCTTTGGAGATGTGGATAGAAAAAAAATACTAAATGAAATGGGAAATGCCCTAGGGAAGATTTTGGAAGTATAACTTTCCTACAAATCCAAGGTGTACTGGACATGTTCTCAAGTGTTGGTGGAAATGAATACATGTAAGGGTCTTCCCATATGTATGGATATTGTGGTGGGTGAAAATTTGATGTTATGTTCTTGGACTATATCAAGGTAATATAGATGTGTCAGATGTCATGTTTATGGCCACCTCGTAGAGGATTGTACAGGGACTTTTGTTTAAATAGGTATGAAGGTGGAAAGAAGTGAGGAAGGAAGTTGTTGAGGAAATGAAGTTGATTTTTTTGGAGGAACCCTAGGATGAGTCTACCATGATTGAGCAGAAAGATAAGAAGTCACTAGATTTGGACTAGCCAAAGTCTCTAACTTTGCAAGGCAAGGAATCAAAGAATGGCACATAATCTAAAATAATGGTCAAGGAAATGAATCCAATGGAAGGTTTCAAGTTCA
>JASDQU010688989.1:0-23862 GCA_032191745.1 Picea mariana
ACGCAACCCAAAATGATCCCCCTTTACTCCTCCTTTGCCATCTTTTTTATAGAGTTTTCCAAGTAATTAGTTTCCAAAATTGTCATTAAATTCCTTTTTCATTGAATTAATTAAAAAAAATCTCCCTCATACACATGTCACCCAATCCCCTAGTTGCACCAAAAAATCAATTTTAATAATTAATTAAATACTCCTATTTACCTCACCCACCAAGAGAATTCATAAAAATGCTCCTCGGTGTCCCAAAATTCCCTCACAATTCTTAAATGACTTACGCCTTACTTAATTCCTAGTTGAGTTCTTAAATAGAAAGTTCCAAAGGGTAGCTTCCTTACTAAGTTAGACATTCATCTTTTTCTTTAAGTTTCCACTTTTTTTAAGTTTCACTTTTTCTTTAAGTTTCCTTTTCTTTTAAGTTTCCCCTTTTTATAACTAAGTTCACAATTAGTAGTTTATATAAACAACCATTTAATCTTTTTATGAATTTTATCCTCCATTATAACTTTTTTTTTTACTTTAATAATTAAAGTTTGAATTTATCTTATTAGTTATGAAAGAACCTTTAGTGAAATTGAAATTTTATAAAAATAATCTTAGTGAATTAACGTTTTATAAAAGAACCTTAGTGAATTAAAATTTTATACAAAGAACCTTGGTACATTAAAATTTACACTTTAATCCGGTTATACATCTAATTAGTTATTTTTTGCTTTTTTTTAAGGTTCTACTCAAACCTAGGTTTTTAATTCACTAGGCTTGGTGACAGTTATTAAGGGAAAAATTAGTCATTAAACTTTACTTATCACATCATTCATTTTAAGTCTGACTAGGTTTATTCACTTACTAGTTAAAATCGTGATGTTCCCTTCAGGACAAACTATGTGCTCCAAGGGTGTCACTCACCTCTTTAAGTTTTCCTTTCATGATGCGCCCTTCAAGACGCACTATGTGCCCCAAGGGTGACACTCGCCTCTTTTCGTTTTATTTGTGCGATGTGCCCTAAAGGACACACTACATGCTCCAGGGGTGCCACTCGCCTCTTGAATGAATTTGGTAGGCATCAAACCCCTGAATTCAATACTCCCTAAGGTGATCTTGTGGGAGACTAAGGGCCTCTAAGGAATAAGGCCCCTACCTTATTGCAATCCCTTTAGAATCATCATGAGAGACTATCAAAGTATTTCCTCACGACATCATGGGTCTTCTCGAACTAGCTAATCGTTAAACTACACTTCGAACCACGACGAGATTTCTAGTAGGCTATGGCAGGGTTGTTGCCACACCTCTCCCTCAATGTATCGGGTTGTCGTGCGTGACCCCTCTACTCCAAATGTGAGTCTAGTCGACAAGATATCATCTTCTTGCATCCATCAACGAATCATATCAGCAATAATAATCAATCATCATAACATCTAATCATATGTACATATGTCATATCAACAACATTCAAACCCACAGTCCACTCCCTGACTCAATCTGGAGTCCAAGGGGTTTCATCGATGCCTCTGCATACTCAATGTTGAAAGTTCTATACACTCAGGAGCACCCAGTCAATAGCACCTGTCTATGTAAATACAACAAAATAAGATATCATCAAATCCATAATATCTCAAAATCGTTATCAAAATGACCAATAGTATAATAACCCAGATCACTTGCACACAATTGTCTTCAAAGAATACGTTCGTTCAATGCGCACAAGAGAAGGTTGTTACAAATAGTCCATGTTAGATTATCACACAAGTACATCTACAAGTTATTTGAAAAAATTTAAACATAAAAATTACCTTCTCTAACAAGATCAGAAAGTTTATCACCATAAACTGACACTATACTTTCATTTGATTCCATCTCTTCTAAGATTGTAAGTAGCATTTTACCTTTTATATTAAGTTCGGTATGTCTCTGTTGGGCCCAAACAACTCCCCCTAAATTTTTACAAAATTTAAAAGGCCCCTATTAGAATCTTGATAATTATAATGAGGTACAGAATCAACCTTTTCAAATAGTTTCATACCTTGGCTTTCTTTGAAACAAATTTAAGACATTCACTATAGTATGAGACATTCATTACAAGAATATATGTCAAAATTTAGAAACGAGCATAGAAATCTCAATTTAAACAAAAGCGTTAATTTTTATCAACTGTTCACTTTCGTTTAAATTATGATTATGTGTTCTTTCTTTTGCTCATTAGCAAGTTTGACTATTTTGAATAATGGGTTCAATACTTCATCAAATAATGTAATGGTTGCTTTCTCATTTTCATAAAATTATTTAGTGATATTAAATAATTAAATTCTTTTTTCATTTTGCATCTCATTTCAAAATAAAAATAATAATAATAAAAAGAATTATTTGATTTTGTAAAAAACCAAAATTAATATTTTTCTCTTCTCCATTAACTTGAAGCTTCTAGAATTTAAGATCATATTTGAAAGGAAATTATAAACAATGTTTGTTTAGAACTTATAGTTACTTTAATTTCATTTTTTATTTGATTGTTCTAGATTTTGTTTTATTCACAATTTTTAGGTTATTAATTTAGGTTTCTTTTTGTTTCACAGGTTTCTATTATCAGTTATTTGGTACGGATATGATCATGGCTTGATTTTATTATCTAAATACGTTCAAGATGATTGATCCAAAAATAATATTGGATTGTTGCAAATAAATTTATGAGCAACAACAGATAAAAATTGGAAATGTGTCAAGAACAAAGACATGCTTTTGCGGGAATAATTGTAGACAAACCGTGAGGAATTTCAAGAAACGGTTGAAAACCCATCTCCCAAATGGATCCATTTAGCTTAGGCTTATAATTTTTCCCCCAAAAATGCACGATTTGAGAGATATTAGTGGCTATTTATGAGGAAAAATTCAGGTGGAGGAAATTATTAGTGACGCCGAGACTGTTCATTCATTGTATAAATATATGAGAAAGTTCAGAGCCATGGAAACCGAGGAAATTGAGAGGATGATTTTTATCCCTTCTCTTTTGTATATTATTTATTTTGCAAACTTTTCTTCTTTTCAAATGGAGTAACAGATGGTTGGAATCTTTGAAAGAATCGACAAGTATTTTCAAAGAAGAATATGGAATTCCAGGTTGTTTAATGGCTTTTGTCCTATGAGTAAAATGGTTTTATTTTCATTATAATATCTTCATATTCTTTTAATAATTGATTATGAATTGATTTAAATTATCTCTAGTCTTTTTTATCAATACATGGTTAATTGTGATCATTTATATATTAATTTGTTTCAATCTTTAAGAATCTATTATCCCAAAAGTTTTTTCGGGACCATATGATGAACATATTTTGTTGAAACTATATGAGAAAACAATTTACTCTTTGGTTTTTATGCTTTTGTAGATTGTGCAATGTTAATATTGTTTCTCATATAATTTTTGAATATGAAACTTTATTTGTATTGAATTAGCTTTAGACTATTCTACATATAATTTTTTATATCGTGCTTTCCTTTATGTTGTTCATTATATTTTGGTTTAGTTTATATCTGTGACTGATCATCTATTCAAGTATTTTGAGTTTACACTTGATGCTAGATAGATGTTAACATCATTCTCGAGAATTGGAATTTCTTTCATTTTTAGTTATTGGACATTTCAAGGTCACAAGATATATAATTATTTGTCTTTTTGTTGTTATAAACTCACTCCACAATATGAAACACTTCCTTGAATTTCTTCAGGAAGTATTATGCTTTCTTTTGTCATAGGTTTAAACTTGACATAGGTTAAGAGGAGCTCATACAAATACAGAGAGATGAATTTAGCTTAGTATTGTTGATCACTGAGAGGTTTTTTTTTTTTTTTTTTTTTTAAAGTAAAAAAGGGATAGTACCTGCTATATTAAGTTAACAGAGAAACATAGACAAAAATACACAGAGATATTGTCATCCTGAGCAACCAAAAATGTTGTCGTTTTACCGGAAACCAGCATAGTTTGGGGTGAAATATGTCTAAGAAGATAAGCTAAAAACTATTTTTCCCTCTGTCTTGCCCGAAGGAAACCAGGACAGATGGCCATAGTTCAAGTTAACATTGAGGAACAACATGATGAAAAACAAACTAGCATAGGAAAACTCAGATACCCGGTGACCTGTCGTAATTGTCTTTCTGACACGTGGATCTGGCTAGGATGGAAAACGACTGTGCACACATTGGAGATTTCCGCTTTGTTGGAGCATTAGAGTACACGTCAAGGAGCAGGTTTGCACGTTGTCCCATGAGGAGTGCTCTGTGCTCCTGGTCTTCCATGTGGCCTCAGAGTTTGAACACGAGAGCCAGATGCTCTGCACGGAGGAGTGGACCATGCAAATCATTGTTTACTACCTCACCAAAGGTTTCATTCCCCACTTCCACATTCATCCCTACTCTGGCGTCGTTCATGTTCATCCCTGCTCTAGCCGCATCCATGTTCATCCCTACTCTGGTCTTGTGCACATTCATCTCTGCGCAGGCACTGTCCTAAGCCTCGTCCTCACTCGTTACCTTATCAGCATGGGAGGTGGGGTTGTAGTCACCTGTCCACGGTATTTATTCTACATAACAAATTGGGAATTCTTCTGTGGGCTCTCCCTTGAGACCGCTTCCAGCCTGTGTTTCAGGCACAGTGGCTTGAGGTTCCAGGGTGGTCCTGAAATCCTCCGGGTATGATATTTCTTCGACATAATAGGTTGGGAACTCGTCCATAGCTCCTCCCTTCAGACAACTTCTAGGCTCAATTGCAAGGGTGTGTGTGCTACGCTCTATCCCAGGCTCAACTATAGTGGCATGGAGTGCCAAGCGGTTGGCTCTTTCTCTCTGCTAGAGGATGGAAGTCACCATTGATAGAGTGCGCTCAAGGTTCTGTCTTCTTTGTATCTTCTCTTTGTGAGTGTACCAGGCCGAGCCTCAACGAGGCCTGCCTCACTTCCTTGTCATTGGGGATGAGGGGTGAATGGAGATACAGAGAAAACTGCACCAGATCTCCCAACCGGTGGGGAGGTCCAAAAAGAGAATGAACCAGCTATGTCCAGGCTCTCCAACTTTCAAGTTTCTAAATGACGATATCACATGGCTTCCTATTAACTCTGTCATATTTAGTGTTGGTTGTGCTAGTGCATTCACGTGAGGGAGAAGTCCTGCTTCCGTATAGCGGTTGTAATGGCCTGCTACCATCGTAAATGTTGAAGGGATGGGGAGTGGCCTACAAAATTTAAGTTGTGGCTTGATGTTGAGCCATGTGGCAAGGCGTCACAACGTGTCACCCCATCCGAGGTTGAGGAATCTCTGTTCGCAAGGTCTGTGCATCACCTTGAGAGATTTATATCATCAGAGAGATGGGTTTGCCAATGTATGACTTATGACTTGGTGTCAACTCCAGTCTTCGCCAGGTGATCTACTTATTTGTTTGCTTCTTGTTTCACATGAGAAGGAATTAAAATGAGATTAGGGTGGATGAGATCTCCAAAGTCCTCCAGATGGCTTGAGAGTCTCCAACTCGGGGAGATTTGCCTAGGATGTTCGCCATGCAGGATTTTAGAGATGAGTTGGATGATAATTTGGGAGTCTCCCTCAACAATGACCTAATGGTAATGTTTTTGAATGGCAACTTGGAGGCCCTTGACAAGGCTTATAAGCTCTGCAACATTGTTTGTATTCTCACCCAAAAAGCCAACCACCAGGTGAATGATCCCACCAGTGTGGTTCCGAAGGATGGTGCCGAAACCTGTTGCTCTAGGGTTTCCCTTGGAGGCCCCATCGAAGTTTATCTTGATGAAGCCTGATGGGGGTGGGGTCCATATCATGGGGTTGTTGGCTCATCTGCCTTTAGTCTTCACCTGAGTTTACACGCAGATTTGCATGTCCCATATTCTAAGTATGTTTTCCTCCTCGGAAACACATTGCAGGTCTTTGTGGTGCCAAGGTTTACTATGGACTATTTCTTAAATTAACTTCTTAACCCTCTCCCACGTAATAGTGGGAAGGGAAGTTTCTGAGTGGAAGATTCACTTATTTCTCTCTTTCCAAACTGCCCATAAGGTGAATCTCAGGAGCAACTGCCAGATGCATTGGAGAATTGGATTGTGGAAGGATATCGTCTCCCAATTAGTGATTGTGTCCCTGATGCTACATCAATTTTGGTTGGAGCATTTCATGGCTTGGGCCCCCCAATACCATATATGTTGACTCTAGTGGCAATTGTTGAAGAGATGTTCCATGGTTTCCTCTCTTTGTTGACATAGGGTACATCTGGAGGGACCTATAAATCCTTTCCTTAAAATATTATCCCACGTGAGTATATGGTTTTGAGCTGTGAGCCAAAGAAAAATGGATACTTTGGGCCAAAGAAAGCTTTGCCAGATTTTACTCCAGATTATTTTGGGGCTTTGGTTGTGGTAGTTTTCCTATAGGTAGTATGCTTCATTAACTAAGAAATAACCTATTATAGAGTGGCCCCATCGGAGGATGTTTAGTCCCTCTTTGATTGGTATTTTTTGATGCATTGCACATTCTTGCCAGGGTAGAAGGTTGATATCTTCCGTGAGTTGTAATTCAGTTTGATCTGTTTTCCACTGTCTCCAGGGTTGGATTCTGTGAGTTGGATTCCAGAGGTCTTTAACTTTCCTGAATATATTCAGATGTAACTTTTGTTTGAGAGGATTGAGGCTTTCCAATTCACTGAGAGGGGGTAGTTGTTTCCATGAGTCCTTCCAGAAGAGTGCACTTTCCCCATTTCTCACTTCCCAGAAAGCATGTTTCTGGATAAGAGGGTGATTTTGCCAGGCAATGTTCCATATATTGGATCCATGGATATGTTCATTGAATCTAATTAATTGGTCAGGCTGTGTTTTCGGGGCATACCTTTGTTTCTAGATTTGCGCCCAAAGTTCTGTCAGATGTTGCAGCCATCTCCACCACATTTTGGCCCCCATGACCTGATTAAGCTTTCCAGGATCATGAAGTCCCAACCCTCCAAACTTTTTGGGTTTACAAAGTTTATCCCATCCTACAAGTGCCCACTTTTTATTGTTTTGGTGTCCCTACCACAGTAAATTATGTTGGAGTCTCTTGATTGCTCGGATGACCAAAATGGGTGCTGCCAGAGCAATGAAGAGGTAGGTGGGTAGTGCTTACAGGACTGAATTGAGAAGTACCAGTCTGGTAGCAATATTAAGAGGTCTAAAGGTCCAATTAATCATCCTGTTGGTGATAGACATGAGCAGGCTATCCCATGAAATGGATCGCTCTGGCTCTTCAGTGAGGGGTATGCCTAGGTAAATGGAAGGAAGGGATCTTTTAGAAAATCCTAGAAGTCTTGAAAGATGATTATGAACCATGGTTGGCATGTTGAAAAAGTAGAGTTTGGATTTGTCTAGGTTTAGAAGCATGCCTGAGGCTTCCGTGAAGTCAAAGAGAATTGATTTGAGCTTTGTAGCCTCTCGGACAGTAGGGGTGTTCATAAGTAGGGTGTTGTCAACAAACTGGCTGTGCGAGGGTGTCGGGTGGAGGTTATGAAGGGGTAGTCCTTTGAGGGATCCTTCAAGAACCGATGCTTTGAGATAATGACCTAGTACTTCTTCCATAAGCACAAGGAGGAAGGGGGAGAGAGGATCACCTTGTCTAATTCCCCTAGTGGAATGGAAGGGCTGGGAGGGTGTCCCATTGACTAGAATGGAAAAAAAAAGATGAGGAGGTGAGCTTGAGAACCTAGTTGACCTAGAGTTTATCGAAGCCAAATGACTCCAGCACTGATCGCAAGTATTTCCAGCTTAATCTATAGAAATATTTTGAGAGATCGAGTTTAATAAGCATACCTAGTGTTTTGCTCGCTTTCAGAGAGTGGATCACCTCATTGGACAGAATGATACTGTCCATGATTTTTCGTCCTTCTACATAGTCGACTTGCTCTTTGGAGATAATGAAAGGTAGGAGAGGCTTGAGGCGAGTGGTAATAACCTTTGTGATTATTTTATATATGACATTGCAGAGGGAGATTGGTATGAACTTCTTTGGGTGAGTGACATGCTCCTCCTTGGGGATTAGAGTGATGAACTTTGCATTGAGAGAAGAGAGCACTTGTCTAGAGGTTCTTGATTCTTCTACCACCAGCCAGACATATTCCTTGATCATGTACCAGCAGTGATGGAAAAAATATGTGGTGAAGCCATCCAGACCTGGTGCTTTCCCTAGGGGCATTTACTTTACTTTTGTGTCCACTTCAGCCTGAGTGATTGGCCTTAGCAGTGCTCTGTTCTGCTCAGGGGTAACCAGTAGGGGTATGTTCTTGGTTATTTTCTAGATTGCTTCTTCCCTATTCATATTGGTCTCTGTGAGGAGATTTTTGTAATAAGAGTTGATTTCCTTCGTGATTTGGTCATGATCTCTTATGGGGATGGCTTGAGAATCCTCCAATTGAGTGATACGATTGATGTATCTTGGGTCTGTCATTACTTTGTAAAAGAATTTTGTGTTTCACTCCCCCTCTTTAAGCCATTGAACCCTGGATTTTTTCCTCCAAAGGATTTCTTCTTACTCTCTGCATACCTCCATTTTTGCTTGTAGTTTCTCCTCTTCCTTCACTAGCTCTGGAGTTCTACTTCCTGAGATGAAGGTTCGTTGTAGGTATTCAAGTTTTTACTCGATTTCCTTTTTCCTTTGGAAGATATTTCCAAAAGTGGATTTGTTCCAGCTCTTCAATTGTTTCTTGAAGTTCTTGAGGTGCTACTGGAATTTATACATGTGAGTACCATGATCTATTTTCACCTGGGCCCACCAAGTGTGAGCTAACTGGTGGAAGTTTGGGTGGGAGAGCCAGAACATTTCAAAGCGGAAGGGTTTGGGTCTGGGGGTGATACTTGGGTCCAGGAAGAAGGCAACAGGCCAGTGGTCCGACCATGATTTTGGCATTATGTTTGCTTCCATTGCTTAATCGCTCTCAAGAAGGGCTTTAGCTATGAGAAAGCGATCTAATCTATAGGCTACATGCTGGTGTCCTATTCTTCTATTAGACCAGGTAAAGATTACATTTAGAGTTTCCATGTCAACCATGTTTAGTTTCTCTATTAGGGTTTTGAACTTACCGTTGTCCTGCTCCAGCCGTTTTCTTCCTCCAGTTTTCTCTTACAGTGTCAAGATCAGATTAAAGTCGCCGCCAACGATCCAGTGTCGTGTATGTAAAAGAGTTTTGACATGCTATAGAATTTGCATGAAGCTCTCCTTTTCTTGGGTAGTCTGTGGATGGTAGACATTAGTGATGGCTCCTTCCTTAGTAGATCTTGTGACTGTGAAGTAAGTTGTTAGAGTGCCAATCATGTTGAAGGGTTGTTGTGGAGAGAATGTGTGTGGATTGTAGAGAATGGCTAGTACTCCAGAGGCTCCCACTGAATCTTGGTGAAAGAAATCGCAACCTATCCAGCTGAGTCGGAAGATATTTTCAGCTTCCTAGCCTGCACACTTAGTTTCTTGGAGAAGAAGGACATCTGGGTTTTTAGCTTTAATACACTCTCGGAGGATCTGCTGCTTGGATCTACCATTGAGCCATCTGATATTCCAAGTAATTGTCTTCATCATGAGGAAGGTGGAGGGGGGTGGAGGTATCCCTCCGATAACCTCTATATCTGGCCTGAGTTGATCATCAGGTGCCCTACCTCTTTAATAAGTTGATGGGTTGTTTTGTGTCCCCTTCTTTTGATTTCCTTGGTTACTCTCTTGGGTTTCGATCCTGGATCTACTGTAATACCCAGTCTAGCTGTAGATCCCACTGTGGATTTGGTGAACACTTTATGAACTTTGCGGAGCTTATCTATCGGGATATGTTGCAGGTCTTTTTGATTGAGGGCTTCCTCCAACTTTTCGAGATCTATGTCTGTCGGATCCATTTCATCCATGAGCATGGTGGTATCTACGTCTATGCCTGTTTGTGTTGCATGGGTTGTTTCCTTTGATTGGGTTGTATTTGGCGCTTCGGTGCTTTTTCCCTTCGCCTACGTTTTTTCCTAATGGGGGTTCTGTATTTCCCCCTCTTCTAGCAGTTGATTCAAAATGACATAGAAGTTTTTAGTTTGGATCTTTAGAATCGTGCTCTGGTTCTATTTCCTTCATGGGTTTTTTCACCTGCCTTTGACATTGGCGAAGCCATCGTTTTGTTTTCTTTCATTAATCTCTGTGGCTGTAGGATTCAGAGGGCAGTTTCTGAATAGGTGGTCGTGCTCGTGGCACTTCCTACAATGAAAGGGTATGTGTTCGTAATTGATTGTTTGGTTCCAGTCGTCATCCTGATATTCTAGCGTGATAGATCCTTGCAGGGCCTTTGAGATGTCCATATAGATGCAAATGCAGGCATATGAGGTGTACTTTCTCATCTTTGTAGCCTCCGAAGCTTTTATGTATTGTCCCACAGTGTTTCTGATGCCCATGAGTATTTCTTCCAGCCAAAATTCCTGGGGCAATGAGTACAGACGAATCCACACTGGTGCTCTTGTAAAGTCCTCCTTCTCTGACCTAAATCTATTTGTCCAAAATTGTAGAAACAGTCTCGCTGAATTATAGAATTACGGTCCATTATCGAATATTTTGTCCTTGTCTTTGAGGTTGTACATGATTATTATGAAAAAACCCTTGGAACTGAGCTGGAATTCATAATTTCCTTTGGGGTTCCACCAGTCCTTGATCCAGCGTGTGCGATCATGCTCAGTCATCCAAAGGCCCAAATGTTTTCCAATCAATGCATGATCCATCATGAACTGAGTGTGCTCCCCTACCTGTGTTGATTTGATTTGATAGTGTGTGGGTTTGTCCATCTGCAGAATACACTTTCCTGGTTCCCATCCTTTGGAAGCTTTTGGATGAGACATGTTGGGTTCAAGTTCCATTTCTTTTCTGAGTCCTTATTCTTGGATGAAAATTTGATCTCGCAGGTGCGTCGGTGGCTCAAAGGCAGGTTGCTTAGCATGAAGTCCATTCCTATCGTTGGCGGTGATGTCATTGTATGAGGGGGGTTTCCCCCCCTCTTCCAATCTCATTCTGGGTGCGTTGTTACCTTGTGAGGTTTTCACCTTCCGAGCTTGGACTCTAGTGGTAGAGCTCTGGTGTCAGGGCGCACATCAAAAACTTCACTGTTGCAGAGCGCTAGGGTTCTTCCGAGCCCGCCCAATCAGTGAGAGGTTAGTAAGAGAATTTCTTTCTTTTATTCATATTTGTGTATATATGAATGAGACAATGATTGCATTAATTATCTTTGACTGTTTTTGTGTCATTGTTTCAATTGTATTTACTTAGTATTTATTAGCTTAAAATTTTTAAACATTAAAAAATAAATAAAAAGATTTATGTTCTTACTTTATCTTATTTTGAAACATTATTATAAACATTCATTTTCGCAAGATTTCAAGTAAACCTTGTAAAGTGTATATATATTGTTTATAATCATTGGTATATTAACCTTTCTTTTTAATAAATACTAGTAAGTAATATATCATTTGTTAGAATCATATATTTTAGATTAGTTTCATTTCTTTTATTATTTTTAGGACTTTCGTTGGCCAATGAAGAAATTAAACCCATCGGGTCATTTCATTCCAAATCGCTTGGGTTATTTAGACAACCCCAATCTAATTTGACCTTCCAGTTGATGGTATGTCACTTACGCCCATCAAAACATGGCGCTAGAAGGAGGTATGAGGTAAATTTAATGATTAAATGTTTTACCCCTCACCCTATCATAATTTCATATTTATAAATTCTTCTTTTGTGACATCTTGAAATGTACTAGAAGGAAGACTAAATTGACAAGATGACCTTATGGGAGTCTTTATTTCAAATGTTTTTAATTCCCCATGGCTCCCCAAATCACTTTGTTGAAACATGCTTTCCACTTCTCATTACCCGATATTCCCAACGAGGCAGTCTCTCACTTGTCCAAACTCACCTTTAATGGTGGGGGGAATGTGTCTACAAAAGACCATCTTAACAAGTTTTGGTGTAAATGCATCAAGCATGATATTTCTAATTTAAAGGTTTTATGAAGATTGTTTGCTTTCACTTTCAGGAGGCGGATTAAACATTAGTCTGAGTCTCTTCCAACATATCACATTATTGATTGGTTTTAGTTTGTAGATTAATATTTAGATTCTTTTAAAAAATACAATTACAATCAATTATGTGAAGAATTTCAGAATTTACTAATCAATGACAATTAATCTCGAGAAGGCTTTTCAACAAGAATCCATCAGGTTCTCTGTAAACTTAATCTTGATGACATGTCATTTGTACTAAATCTCCTCTATGATGCTTGTGTCCCTTTCATCCAGTCACATTCAATCGTGAATGATGAATAGGTTTCAAATTATATCACTCAATTATGAGAAGAATTTCTTTTGCGGGATCAGAGGAATCCATCCGAAAATTTTGAACAAGTAAGGGAGGTAGAATATATTAAAAAGGTTCTTACTCACAATCAAATTCATTTTTCCTTTGAATTATTGTATACTCATTCCTCAACCATCGTGGAAGAATATTTGATGTTGGGTCAATATGAATGTCCATATTCTTCTAACCCTTTCTCTATTTAGTAATTAAATTCAGTTATTGAAGAACAATTAGGTGACGAAAACAATCTTAAGCATTCTAACATTCCAATGAAACTAATTAGAGATGTAGATATGCAATTGGAAGAAGAAACCTTAAACCCTCATCTACAAATCATATCTTATCCGCAAGAAATATCAGATGCTTGTTGTGAAAGTTTTGAATTATCTATCTTACAGGAGACAAATTTATATCATCATGTTATGTTGAAGAATTTATCACCAAATCAGAGTAAAAGTTTTAAGGAAAGTAAAGAGGAATTTCTTGAGAATACCATTGTTAAATATCATAGCTCAAGATATTCTTTTCATGTGCTCATTTTTTATTCATTTTACTCTTTGTATCCTTATCTCTTCTTAGATTCTAGTGGACTTGATACTTTACCCACAACATCTCATTGTTTTCCATCACAATCAAATCTTTTCGATATGCCAAAATTTGATGAAATTAATTCCAAGCATAACATTTATGAAGTTGGATTTGATGCTCTTTAACTTTCGTCACTCACATGGAAAAATGACATTTTGTAAGATGATTTTACATGATTTATTGTTGAAAAAGACAATGCACTTATTCTTATGAAAAACAAATATTCTATTTGTTCTTTGATTAGTTCGAATTTTAATGTTTATTCTTCATAGTTTTAAACAATCAATATCATCAAAGGAAGCATTCAAACGAATAATCTAATTGATGTTATGAATCCTCTTATGATATGTTCCCCATTGATATATCGATTTCATCAAAGTCATAGTTTGCATCCTAATTTTTATGACAGGATCTTAGAATGGCCTGAAGATTCGTATCTAAAAAATAGTCATAATAAATATAAAGTTGTGCTTTCTTTGTTTCTACCTAAATATATAGGAAGAAAGCATTACATGATTTTTTTAGATCCTCCATCTGAAGAAATTGATGAACACTTGGAGAATTTTCAGGAGGATGGGGAACTTCGGCCTTGGTTGATGGTTATGTCAGGTCCCCATAATATTGACAAATTTTCCAAACTTACACTCTTCCATAACATTATGACCCATATCATGACCATATTGCAGAATGGTTGGAGGATTCATACATCAAGAAATCTCAAAAGAATGGTAAGGTATTACTTGTTTTGTTTTTAAAATGATCTATAGGAGGTAAGCATGACATATTTATTTTTTATCTGCAAATACTACATTCTTTTATTCTAATTTTCGACTTTCTATGCCTTGCAGGATTGAAGATGCTCTTGTGGTTGCATTGGAAATACGATTTTACTTAGTGTTTTAATCTATTTAGTAGTTTAGAGTAGGTTTAGGAGTAGGTTTCCTTTAGTTTTCTTTCTTAATATTTCTTTGTGTAATAATGCAGTTATGAACACAAGTGGGTACACCAAGAGAACCATAATATGAATGTTGTCAGGGAAGTCCTCTTTAAATATTTTTCTCTCTGCTTTTCGTTGAATATTTCTTTTCAAAAACACATTATCATCACGAAAATTTTAAATGGAAGGTAAAGAGATAAGTAAATTTGAACTATCAATTCAACCCTGACCTAAGGTGCCATGAGTAGGACTGCACTCATCTTAATAAGGATTTTTCTATTTTCTTTTAGTCTCTTTTATTTTTAATAATAATGTCTGGTCAAAGTAGTATCTGATGCATCACTATCTTAAGAAAATAACTTGCTCGCACATGTTATTTTATATGATTTAGTTCTTCCTTTATTTTACAGTGAGATGCTAGTGAATCCAAAATCTCAAGTTTATCTTTCGCCAAAATCGTTTCCTGAAAAAATTTCTTTTGTTGTTTTGATTTTGTATACTTCTGATTTTGAATCCCATTAATAAAATTTAATTTGGTTTGTTGTGTGTTTTTTGTTTTCTTTGATTGATTTGAAGGAGTTTTCTTCTTATCTATCTTTTTGAATCAATATATTTCTGATCAAAGAGCTATTGTCGAAGAAAGCATTTATTTTAAGACATGTGTTTTTCAAGCAAATTGAAATAGTTCAAAGAGGTCATGATATTAAGATATAACTTAGACAATTGATTTTTAAGTCAATGGTCACTTTCATTTTGTCCTCAAATTGTCTTTGCCAGAGTATTACACTAGAGATATGGTTTAAATCTTTGAGAATTACAATGATCTTGAAACCTTTTACGCTGTCCATATTCTTAAGGAATCACTTTTAAGTTCTTCCACGTTCTCTAGATGATTTCTTAAAGGAAATCTAAAATCTCTAAACCATGATAAAACTTCCAGTTTTGAAAGAAAATAAATAACATGATCAACTATTCACCTGTATTGAAATTAACCTCCAATATCACCCTGCTCTGTTTTTCAGCAAGAAATCTATAATTGTATTATTATTTAAAAGTGGCATAACAGGATTGGAAGCACTTAAGTGTGAGAAGTGTGTGTAAATTTGTCGGGGTACTGAACAAGCTTGCTGACAGCGGGTAAATTCACACATGATATCAAGACAACCTCGTCGGGGTACTGAATAGGCCTGCTAGCAGCGAAGAAATGTCGGGTTGAGAGGTAGCATTTATATGTTTTTAAATTAACTTTTATGGAAGTATACATCACGTGGATACAACTATTGGATGGGATTAAAGCATTTGAATGAGTCAAATGATATCCTTATCGAGGCTATGGATGCCTGCTGGAAGCAGTGGCTCTGTCAATGGTATTCAAGTTCTTTTATAAATATCGTGACTCTTTGATTAAGAAATTATTTTAGGTTATAATCCCCTGCAAAGAAAATTCTATTGTCTAGTTATAACATTGAGCTTATCCTAATCTCTATGGTCTACGAGTGAATTTATTTCAGGGAGATTAAATCCTTTTTTAAGTCTTATTCTTTTCTTCCTGAGATGAAATCTTACAACATCATAGATAGTTGCTCCACCCAGTAAGTCGCCATTTGCTGGGCCCCAATAACTCCCCGTAAAGTTTTACAAAATTTAAAGGCGCCCCATTAGAATCTTGATAATTTTAATGAGCTACAAAATCAACCTTTTCAAATAGTTTCATACCTTGGCTTGCTTTGAGACAAACTTAAGAAATTCATTACAAGAGTATATGTCAAAATTTAGAAATGAGCATAGAAATCTCAATTTAAACAAAAACGTTAATTTTAATCAACTGTTTACTTTCATTTAAATTATGATTATGTGTTATTTCTTTTTCTCATTAGCAATTTTTACTATTTTGAATAATGGTTTCAATACTTCATCAAAAAATATCCTGGTTGGTTTCTCATTTTCATAAAATCATTTGGTGATATTAATTAATTAAATTATTTTTTCATTTTGCATCTCATTTCAAAATAAAAATAATAATAATAAAAGAATTATGTATCATTTATTTGATTTTGTAAAAAACCAAAATCAATATTTTTCTCTCCTCCATTAACTTGAAGCTTCTAGAATTTTAAGATCATATTTGAAAGGAAATTATAAACAATTTTTGTTTAAAACTTATAGTTAGTTTAAATTCATTTTTTATTTTATTGTTCTAGATTTTGTTTTATTCTCAATTTTTAGGTTATTAATTTAGGTTTCTTTTTGTTTCAGAGGTTTCTATTATCACTTATTTGGTAAAAATATGAACATGGCTTGATTTTATTATCTAAATGCGTTCAAGATGATTGCTCCAAAAATAATATTGGATTGCTACAAATAAATTTATGAGAAACAACAGATAAAATTTGGAAATGCATCAAGAACAGAGAAATGATTTTGTGGGACTGATTGCAGCCAAACTGTGAGGAATTTGAATAAACGGTTGAAAACCCATCTCCCAAATGGACCCATTTAGCTTGCACATATAAATTTTCTCAAACAAATCCATGATTGGAGAGATATTTGTGTCTCTTTACGACACAAAGTTCAAGTCGCATAAATTATTAGTGACACCCAGACTGTTCATTCATTGTATAAATATATGAGAAAGTTCAGATCCATGGAGACCAAAGAAATTGAGAGGAGTATTTTTATCCTTTCTCTTCTGTATATTATCTATTTTGTAAGCTTTTCTTCTTTTCAAATGGAGTAAGGGATGGTTGGAATCTTTGAGAGAATGGATGAGTATTTTCAAAGAAGAATATGGAATTCCAGGTTGCGTAATGGATTTTGTCCTATGAGTAAAATTGTTTTATTTTCATTATAATATCTTCATATTCTTTGAATAATTGATTATGCATTGAATTAAATTAGCTTTAGTCTTTTTTATCAATACATGGTTAATTGCTATCATTTATATATTAATTGTTTTCAATATTTAAGAATCTATTATCCCAAAAGTTCTTATAGGACCATATGATGAACATATTTTATTGAAACTATATGAGAAAACAATTTACTCTTTGGCTTTTGTGATTTTGCAGATTGTGCAATGTTAATATTGTTTCTCATATAATATTTGAATATAAAACTTTATTTGTATTGAATTAGCTTTAGACTATTCTGCATATAATTTTTTATATTATGTTTTTCTTTAAGTTGTTCATTATCTTTTGGTTTAGTTTATATCAGTCACTGATCATCTATTCAAGTATTTTGAGTTTACATATGATGCTAGATAGATGGTAACACCATTCCTGAGAATTGAAATTTCTTTCATTTTCAGTTATTGGACATTTCAAGGTTACAAGATATATAATTATTTGTCTTTCTGTCATTATAAACTCACTCTAGAATATGAAACACTTCCTTGCATTTTTTCAAGAAGTATTAAAATTTCTTTTATCATAGGTTTACACTTGACATGGGTTAAGAGGAGCTCATACAAATACAGAGAGATGAATTTAGCTTAGTATTGTTGATCAATGAGAGGTTAGTAAGTGCATTGCTTTCTTTTATTCAGATTTGTGTATATATGAATGAAATGATGATTGCATTAATTATCCTTGACTATTTCTATGTTATTGTTTCAATTCTATTTACTTAGTATTTATAAGTTTAAAATATTTAAACATTAAAAGTAGAAAACATATTTATGTTCTTACTTTATCTTATTTTGAAACATTATTATAAACACTCATTTTCGCAAGATTTCAAGTAAACCTTATAAGTTGTATATAGATCGTTTATAATCATTTGTATATTCACGTTTCTTTTAAAGAAACATTAGGAACTAATATATAATTTGTTAGAATCATAGATTTTAGATTAGTTTCATTTATTTTATTATTTTTAGGACTTTAGTTGGCCAACGGACCCATTAAACCCATTGGGTCATTTCATTCCAAAAAACTTGGGTTATTTAGATAACCTCGGTCTGGATTTTACCTTCTAGTTGATGGCGTGTCACTTACGACCGTCAACAGGCTCCAAGCTTTAACATATTCTACAATTTCATTTTCGCAAATATCTATGGATTTTGTGTCCTCTATCCAAATTGAACAAAAACAAGACTCATTTCTTCTAATTAAAACACATTTTGATAACGTCTTGTTTTAAATGAATGTATTTTTCGTGTCCCATGTATTGTATTGGATTCATATGGGATTGATCTATTTACATCTTGGATTCCAACATACCAAACAAACCTGCACAAGACAAGAACTTGTTAACTTGAAATCTCTCAAGAAAATGATTGAAGATTGAATATAAATTTGAACAAGTTCAAATAAAAATATTATGTGTACATGTGTAACATGTATATATAGACACACCTACGCACATCCATTGATAGATTATTTTCATGGCATAACATCCTTTTTCACCATTCAAAAACTTGATTAGCATATTCAAATCGATCATCATGAGGGTTCAACTGATACCTTCTAAGTGATCGTTTTACACATGCCCCTGCATCGTTGTGCTCTCCTTTTATAACCAGTCTAAAAAAAAATCAACAATGTGTAATGCTTGTTTTTTTATGAAGACAACATAACCAATAGAATTATCATGAAGATTTGAACTGAACCACACACCCATCTGACCATATCCAATGTTGATCGAATCTAATTCCACATTCTTTCAACGAATCATAAAATTTATCAAAACAATGTTGTACATAATGTGTGTCGTGTGCTCCATCATCACTTATATAAAAGTGATACTCTTTAATAGCATGTCGATTGTCGTTGGTGTTTTCTATGTTATCAAGACTTCATTGAGGATGTCTATATAGAATGTGGACAAATATCATGACTTGATCAAAATGATAATATTCACTTTGTATTTCTTTTTCTGCAGCGAATGTGTAATTCTCTGCAAAATCAACTATAGACAAAATTTTCCCTGGAGGAAACACTTCACGGGATTGTTTTAATTGTAGGTCTTTACATCAATCTCTATGTGAATGCTTGGTGTATTTATAAATTTCTTCCTCAAACTTCTTCAAAAAGCATATCATGTAGATTTTATCTACTTTCAAATCAATCCTTTGGGAAATAACATTTGAAGAATGTGGAGCAGTGCTATTGATATATTCATATCTCTTCCAATTGACTCTTATATTAGAAAATGATTGAGCATTCATATCAATGGGATACTTTGAGTGAAAAAAACTTAGATTTCCACAATGATCACATTTATTTCCACCAACACATTTTTTTTGTAAAATAATTCATCACCTTCTCTCTCACATACAATTTCATATATAAAAGCACAGAATGTGGAAGGAGGAGGTGAACTTGGCCATAAATTTTTACCAAAATCAAGAAAAGTGTCATAATACAACTCAAATTCCACATGATAATGACAACAACAAGTTTCATGAACAATGATGGGTCTAACAAACCATGGTTTTTGTTGCATAAATCTATTGATGGAAATTTTAACTTCTTTGTGGTCTTCTTTGAACTTTTTGAATAATTCTATTTGTGTCATTGGAAATATGTGTTTTGGATGTTCTTCATATTGTTTTCATGCTATTATTTGTCGCAACATGTCTCTTGTATGTGGTGAAACACGGGATTTTGTCAACCAACAATTACAGGCCAATTCTTTAACATTTTATGCAATTCTATCTTTGTAGGGTTGTCTAGAAATCACTCTCCAACAAGTGAGTTCATCATTTGTATTTATTTGCAATCAAGATTTGCTATGTTTCTACAATGTTTTTCTTGACGTTCCCATCATTTTTTCCATGCGTCGTGTAAAATGATGTTTTATATTGCTAGATGAAACAACCATTGATTGTATCACTCTACGTGCAACACTAGCATCATTTTTCAAGATTTTCCAAAATCTTTTAATACACTAGTTAAATTGTCAAAGATATTTTGTTTCACCTTTGTATCTTTTGTCGACTTTTGAATACCCAATAATGATGTAGCTTCTTTTAAATTTCTCGACTTTATTAGACATAGTAAAATTTGATCTTGTACTATTACTGATTCATCTTTGAAAATAGTATTATGTATATTCTTAGTTCGATATCTTATATAATGCTTAGATTCTTTCTTCCCAAATTTGTCAGTATCAACATTTTCTAATATTTCATCATCATTGTTGATAGCTTCTCCTGCATATTTCAATTTAAATTTTATATTAAAAAACAAAACCCAAACATAAATTCACTAAACTGGATACAAGTGTTCATCTTGTATTATCTAAATATATGTACATACCTATAGGTGATTCATCTTCTACTTCAATTCCAGTTTCAACATCTTCTGCTTCAATTTTGGTTTCAACGTCTTCATTGAAATTATGAGACAAATCTATTTGTGTTTTTTAAAAAACATAAAATCATTATTACAATCAATTTTGTTAAACAATATTTTAAATTTGAATTCTATACTTTTAATATAGACAATATGTGCATGCATACCTGGTTGGACTTCTTCTTGTTGAAAATATCTATTTACATTATCATCGTTTCTTTCTTCAATATTTGCACGTTCTCATTTATTTCTCCAATAATGCTCTTTCCTTTGATCGATATCGCGAGTTTCATCTCGAATGCGATCAATTTTTCTCTTGTGCAAAATTTTGTTTCCCATGAGTATAGTTATTTGTAAAATTTATGTTCAACAAAGAATTCACCTTGAAAAACTTCTCAACATTTATATTTCAACATATAAATTATTATTCCAATAAAAACTTGAACAAACATTGTTGGTTTACTATTTCCCTTCTTAGGTTTTCTGAGTTATTGAACGAGGGTTCATGTCATTCGAGGTTCCGACAAACCCTCTAAAACTATCGACCCTCTTGGTAAACTAGAAGGCAACACAACACCCGGAAGGTACTGCGCAATCTCACCTGAGATAACTTTAAATGGGTGACTGTAAGACTCAGGTGTTTACATCCTAGGACAAAGTAGGGGATAGGGGTTTCTTGATTAAATCCAGGTACCATGATTTGTAAGGTAAACTACTCATTCCTTGAAGTCACCTATGTATATCCCATAGTTTAATTCCAACAAAGTATACACATATTCATAACAATGGGTTAACTCATTCATTAATCTTAACCATTAATTATTGAAAGAAAGAAGAGACATGCATACATTTAACATATTACATGAGTATTACTATGGTTCACCACCTTCTGGGCTATGTCTACAAAGATTCGGCTCTTGGCTCTTTTATTACGATAGTTCTACATTCTCAGCACCACGCGATTATATTTCTCCACAAAATTGGGAAGATCTATGTGAGGTGAACTAGATCGCACCACGCTCTACAGCCTGCGGTCTAATCCTCAGATCTACATTCCCTCGTATGTTCTTTTCTCAACATCTTACAAAATCAATTCATACATCTAAAAACATTACATATCACCTACGCTCCTACGTAGTTATAGTCTCCAAGACTTCACTACAAAGCCTAACCCTCAACAACAATAATAATAACAATGAAAAACCCAACCCTATATGATACTTTCATATCTATATTTATACATTTTGGGATATTCGGCCTTTTTCAAAATATTACCAAAACCCTAACCCCTATTATGTTATGTCTTTCTTCGATACGCGTTTTGTTCTTCTTCCAATTGTCGCTTTCCTTTGTGCATGCTTTATTGCATGCTCGCGTGTTGTTCTTTTGCCAATTGTTACTTAAGTTTTTTGCACTCTTTCTTTCCCATGATCGTTCTTCTTTCCCCTTCATCCTGGTGCCAAAAATCCCCCAACACTGACATGTGACTCATCCCAAGTCACCTACTTTCTCTGTGCTTCCTCGATCTCCATCGTGATCATCTGGAACTTCTCCTGCAACTCTATTACTTTTGTCAGTGCCTGCGTGTTTTTCTCCTTAATGGTGTCGACTGTCTGAACTGCCAATTCATTGCTCATCAGTCCTATGCATTCTAGCTAAGTCTATGTTATATGTTTTCTGGATTCTTTTTCCTGTGCAAGTACTTCTGCTACCCATTCCTGCAACAGTTCTATTTGAGCCTAACGCTCCTATTTCTCTGTTTGCGCATTGATAAGTTCTGCCTGTATCTTATTCAACTCTTGCATTCCCTTGACCCGTTCTAGAATTGGTATGGTATTTTGTCGTTGTTTGAGATCTTGGATCATTGCATTGATCCTCTCCTCCTCCTTGTCCCAGTTTTGGACCTGTGGATCCTCTTCCAGCCTTGTACAAAGTTGCACTACGTTATCCAGCAAGTCGGCTGTCATGCTGACCTGTTTTTCTAGCTCCTACGGTTGCATTGTTTCTTTCTGCTTCCTTTTCTCCTTTACTCCTAGTGGAGTTTTTGATATAATCTATCCGTGGAGAGTCTAGATCTCCTTCTAATACTACTCAATTTCCTACGCAATCTGGTTGATCTTTTTTGCGGCTGGGAGTTCATCTCCTTGCGCAGTGGTTGGATGTTTCCCAAAGATATATTCCACTCTGTGTTCCAGCTCATTTTTGCATTCCTTCTCCTCCTGAGTTTCAGATTTGGCCTCTGCACAAACTATTTCCATCTCTTCCCGCTTCTTTGTTGCTTGTTGTAGCTCGACTAAGTTTTTATGTGCTAATGGTTGCATCTCGTGGTCGACGCTAACCTGTAGTTTGTATAATTTTCTTGATGGAATCCGTGTCAAGACCAATTGGATATGATTCAAATCCTTCAGTGGTGTTTGTCCCATAATTTCATCCATTTGAAGCATGCTAGGATTTATGTAGATCATGGAATGTACGTGTGGCATCGGAAGAATTGGGTTACGTTCTTCTACCTCCACCCTTTCTGTGGTCTATGTGATCGATGGCTCTATGCGTCTACTGCTACTTGTGATCCGGGATTCCCTAAATTTCTTAAGGAGCTGTCCCATTTCTATCAGTTCCTTCTATAGTTTATCCCTGTGGTGCGCGACATGATTGAAATCCTTTGCGAGGTAGTATTGGACCATTATAGAAATCATATCTCCATCATCCTCTGTGATTGTATAGTCCGGTGGTGCTCGTTGTGCCTTCGTTTTCTTGTGCGCACCTGATTTCTATGCCATTGGTCTCTTAGTTCCCCATGGTTCTTGTGTGATGGGGTTTGATGTGGTTTCTTGTGCTCCCTCAGCCAGTTTTTGTTGTCCATTGGTTAACTGAGTTATTTTTGTTCTCCCCTTCTGGGTCCCTGGATGCTCTGAGCCATCATCTACCTGAGTCGACTTGGTTTGGCCTATTCTTCGTTTCTTGCGTACCGGGATTTGTGGAGGCTATGTTTCCACCTACGCAACCCCTCCTTCTGTTGTTTGTCTTGGTATTTCTTTGGGTATGGTTGGAATCCTCCACTCATCAGTACATTCGTTGACAACCATGTCAATATATCCCTTAGTAATGCAGTAGCACATCTGTAGCCATTGTTTATCCGGATCTTGCCTTGGTTGTATCCACATGGCTTGTTGCGTAGCCCATAAATTGGCGATGCCCTCGTATCGTGCGAGAAACTCTTGTGTTATTCTCCATGCTCAACTGATGTCTTTCTGTATCTCTCGTAGGTAATATTCGAATACGATTCCATTCCCCTTCCTATGATTATCTAGTGGCACAGATATTAGTATGCGATATCTTTATCCTCCTGGTTGTGGTGTGGTACAAAAGATGACATATTCTGGTTCTCGCCATCCCATGAAAGATATGAGAGTCATCAGCCATGAGTAATGAAATTATGTACCTACGTCCTATGCATCCTTGCAATCTTCTTAGAACAAGTTTGATAGGTATGGCGCCTAGCTCATGGAAGTGCCTTTTGTGCACTGAGCTGCAACAACAATGACTCCTGTCGGTACTTCGTCTTTGCGACACTTTTTTAGTAGTTTGCAGGCTAAGATCTTTGTGCCCAACTGTGTCACAGAATTGTTGATATGTTTGATTATAATGCTTATTGTTCT
>JASDQU010688989.1:23938-38812 GCA_032191745.1 Picea mariana
TTATCTGCATGATAAGTTTGAGAGTTATTGGGATGGGTTTGTCCATCCATATATCCTCTCCATGCATAACTGCAAGCAGTTGCTTGACGCATGCCGATGCATATTCATGTTCTGTCTAGTCCAGTGGCCCACTGGTGTGGCTGAGTGATGGTTTCTCCGAGTTGGTTCACAACTACTTTCTACATAAATACCTGTGGTGCAAGCTCTATATATTTGGTTTCTTCTGCTATGTCATGGTCAGAATACCTGATCTTCATGACATGACTCAATATTTGCGGGTCCACCTGTACTCCCTCTAGTATGCAAGGTAGCACAATCTATGCAGCCAGTTTTTTCCAAGGTGAGATCGGTATCTAAACTCGGTCTTCTTGCTGTGTTGGTTGGCTTGAAGTTCCAACAACTCCTGGTTGTTCTCATATCATCCACTCTGGCCATGCCCAGGTATTTCCAGCAGTCTCCTTGGCTGGCTGACCTAAGCCAAGTGCTTTCGTCTCATCTGGTTGCTCCTTTCCTCCCAGATGTTGTGTCGTTATGTTCACTTCCAGGACTACTTTAGTATGTTCTGGTGGTATTTTCTAGTGGGTTTATTCTTCTTTGTTTTGAGGCTCGTGCACCATTGCTGGTGTATCCTGTTCCATGGCCTCTGTTTGTGATTGTAGAATCTCCTCTAGTATTGTTGTGGGCTCTACTGGGATTTCCTTTGGTTACGGGATTTCGTCAATATCAGTGATCTCCGATGGCTATTTCTCGGTTTCTTCCAGTGGTCCCTGTGACGTAGTCTGAACCCTGGTTGATCTGGCTATCTAGCTTGGTTCTGTGATCTTCGTTGGTGCCATAATGGTGTCTGTTGAACGTTTGTTGAGTTCGAATGGCTTTGGTGAGCTACATGGTTTCACTCTGTTCGTTCTAGTTGTTGTTTCTCTTTTTATGTTCTCCTTTCATGAATAGACTAACTGCTTCTGTGCTTGTGTGTTCTATGGGCTCACCATGAATCTTGTCAAGGAAACTTCCTCCATCATGCAATTAATGCACCATAACTGTGGGTTCAATGCATTCTCAATAGTTTTGTACTTTCCATTACGCCTACTTTTTCGTCTCCAGTTGGCACGTTTAATGTGACATCCCATATGTCCTTGCCTTTCTTTAAATTTTCCTCAAGATGTCTTGTCATCCTTCTTTTGGCGACTTTCCTTTTCCCGCTTGTTTATTTTTTCGATATGGTTGTTATTGTTTCCCTTGTTGGCTTTGTGTGGCTTTTTTTGCTTTTGTTTTTTTTTAAACTGCACAGTGGGTGGTGGACTGTCCTTGTACAACTTCATCCAGCTCCCATTGATCATTCCTCTGAGGTATGCGCCTGCTAGATCTCTTAACTATACATCTCCTCCATCCGTGACAGATTTTACCTCATATGGTCCTAGCCAATGCATTCTCATCTTTCCTGGATGTTGCAACGATTTACTGTCATAGAGAAATACTAGATCTCCTTCCTTGGATGCCTTCCTCTTGATGTGGCGGTCGTGCGAAGATTTGTCTCTTTCTTTCTATACTTGTTCGTGGAATCCTGCCAAGAATTAGTCTTCATCCATTGATAGTAACTGATTCATTCTTTCCTATACTATGTCTCATTTTGTCATGTGTGTGATTGCTTCTACATGTAGACTGGGTATTAAAAATTTTAACGACACTACTGCTTCTTGACCATATACTAGTTTGAATGGTGTGTGGCCTGTCAAATTTTTGCATGTGGTTCTATACACCCATAACACTGCTAGTACCTTGAGGTCCCAATCATCCCTATTGACGTTACACATCTTTGTCAAGGCGTTCTCTAGAATTTGTTGATGGCTTCTACCATGCCATTTGTTTGTGGATGGTACGGTGTGTGTTTTTGGTGATGAACTTCAAGATCTTCGAGCATCGCTCGGATGGTGTTGTTTATGAAATGTGTTCCGTGGTCGCTCATCAAAATTCATTGGCACACAAATCTAATAACTACATGTTCAAACAGAAAGTGTGTCGTTGTCTCTGCGCTGCAATATTTTACTACTGCAGCTTCTGCCCATCTTGTTAGTTATTCCATCGCGGTGATAATATATGTCGCCCCCGTTCTTTTGGCTGGTGGGTTAATGGGTCCCACAAAGTCTATCACCCATTTTTCAAATGCATGAAGTGTAACTTGTGGTCGTAGTGGCATCTCGACCCTTCCAATAGGTTTTCCTACCCTTTGATGGACATCACATTGTTGACAATACTCTTTCAAGTCTCTGTGGATTGTTGGCCACCATAATCTTGAGCATAGTACCTTCTGCATGGTATCTTTTCTTTCATAATTCCCTCCTACTATTCCTTCATGGGATTCTAATAAAATTCTTAGTCATTCGTGGTCTAGTATGTATCTTCGTAAGATGCTACCTACACCCATATTGTATAGATGTCCTACGATCAATTCATAGTCGCTTGCACGAACTACCTGGTTCTTCTTCTACGCTGTGGTCTATTCTTGCGATGTAGTACCTGTGCTCAAGTACTGGATGATCTCTGCGAAGTAATCGTCAATAATCTGTATTGAGAATAGATTTTCATCTAGAAAGTTGTCTTCTAAATTCATTGGTTTCTCTCCATTTGTGACCCTCGATAGGTGCTCAAGTCCTGCATTTAGTTTTCCTGGTTTAAATATTACCTCAAAGTCAAATTCTTGAAATATCAATAATCGCCCACAGATTCTCCCCCCCAACACTGTCTTATTGACTACGTATTTCAGGGCTGAGTGATCTATAAACATTTTAAAGTTTTTTCCCAATAGGTAATGTTTGTATTTCTATAGTGCATAAACCATACCTAGGCCTTCTCTTTCTGTCATGTTATAATTTTGTTCTGAGTCTGACAATTTTCTACTTGTGAACGCTATCAGGTGAGCCAAGTCTCCTGCTCCTGGTTGCGCTAAGATAGCTCCAAGTGCTATCGCTGATGCATCTACATGTACATGGAATGTCTTCTCCCAATCTAGAAATACCAATATTGGTGCGGTGACCATCTTTTCCTTCAGGGTATCCAGACTGTGTTGGCACTCGTCATTCCATTGATACTTTGTATCCTTCCTTAACAGTTTTTCCATTGGCACTGTAATCTGTGCGTAGCCTTTGATGAATTTCATGTAATATCTCATATGTCCTAATGTTTCTCTTAGTTGGTAGACTATTTTTGGTGCTAGTAGATTAACAATGACTGCGATTTTGGCCGTATCCACTAGCAAACCCTGTTTTCATACTATGTGTCCCAATAGTATCCCAAATGGTGTTCCAAATATGCATTTCTTGATATTTAGTGATATCTGACATTATCTGCATTGTTCTAGCATCAGTCGTAAAACTTCCACATGTTATTTTAGTAAGCTATACACTGTCTAATCATCGAGGTATACTTCGAGGAATTTATGGATGAATTCCTTAAATGCTGCGATGACCACTCTAGAAAATATCGCAGGTGCATTCTTCAGTCCAAACAACATGACTACATATTTATAAGATCTCCATTCTATCACTAACATGGCCTTGTGTCTATCCTCCTGTACTATCTTAATCTGATGATATCCTAAGAATCCATCGATTAATGAGTAGTATTCATGGCCTTCTAGTTTATCGAGTACTTCGTCTGTGAATGGTGTGGGGAATGGGTCATGTAGACATGCATCGTTAAACTTCCTCAATTCGACACATATCCTGATCCCTCTTCTCTGTTTCTTGTCCTGTACTACCATCATGCTTATCCATTCTGATTCTTCGACTGGTTCGATGATGCCGACCTAGAGCATCATATCGATCTAATCTTTAGCATTTTGATTTATATATGAGATTCAATCTATATGTTCATTATTTAATGGGTCTCAGATCAGGTCTGAGTAGTATCTTCATTTATCCTAATTCTCCAGCTATGCCTTTCATATCTGTAAAGTTTGTGGGAAAAAGGTTGCCGTATTCGTGCAACAATTATGTGATGCTTTCTAATGTCGGTTCGTCCTAGTAATATCCAATGATGATGATTTTGGGTTGCTTGACAGTCCCTATGTTAACCTTATTTATATTGATTGGCACAGAGATGACCTCTGACTCTAAGATTGGTCCTTCCACATCTCTCTCGCCTTCGACTTCTCTGATCTGAATATCGCGTGGATCATCTTCATCCAACACTTCCTCCTATATGTGGTAGCATGAAAGTAAATCCTTGACTGTCTTCTTATTCCATTGTTGTACCTCTGTGATAGCTTCTACTTCTGGTTCTTCAATGAATATGAAGTTTCTGATCCATTTCAGGGCCACGTCTATGTTGGCGTTCTCATGCTCAAATGAGAAAGTGACTGTAAAGTTATGTTGGAGTGTCGCCCATGTATTGGTTCCTTTGCGAATTTCTTAGTCTGTATACCAATTCGATGGTATGCCCTCTAAAGTATGAATGAAGTGGTGAGACCATTCCTCTGGTGGTGTCATTTTCCACAGCATTTTACATGCCTCCAAGTGTTCTGTTGGTGTGCCTAGTCTGTCATATTTCTATTGTTTGTTACTTGTCTGTTCTGCACCGAACCTTATGCACAGTAATAGCTTACATTGGTACCAATCAGTGATAGTCTCTTTGTGTGCAGCCCACCCTCATGCGGGTGTAGCCTTTAGTGCTAAATCAAGTGCTAGCAATATCTTGTTTTCTAATACTTCTTCTTCATATTGTGTCAAGAAAGTTTCCAAATCATTTAGCTAGTGAAAACTGGGTGGTTCTCTAATTTTTGTGCCAATACACCTTACTACGCGGTCTATTCTGGCACACATTCTCGTAGATACTTCATGTAGTCTTTTCTTCTAGTTTTCTAACTCGGTGTATAAGTCTATTGTACATGAAGTAATGCTCCTCCAACTAAGTGCTCCGTCTGCAGTTGGGTTTATATAGTTCACATTGCGTGCGGTTGTTCTGTACAACTGGACAATCTCTTCTAAATCCAGACAAGTGGGTTCTATGAACCTCTAACCTTCTGATGGGTCGAGTGGGGATATGATCCTGTAGTCCTCCAACTCAAATTCATTTTTCTGTCTTTTAAGTTAATTATGGCCTGGTTGTCGAACGCCGAATCCAGACTGAGTAGCGTCAGGTAAGGTGTTGTGTCGTCTACTATTTCGATGAATTCAAAGTCTGACTTAGTGTGCACACCATCCATATCCACCGTCATTCCTTTTAGTCTACCTATTGGTAGGAATCTATGTTGATTTGCTAGATTTAATTGAACAGTTGAGTATCCCAGTGTAGGTTCTCCCATGCATTTCCATGTAGCTTTTGGTAGTACATTCACTTCAGATCCTAGATCTAGTATAATATCTCCCATATTGAAATCCACAATGTTAGCATTTAGTCTAAATTACCTACTTGTTTCTCTTCTTGTGTGTAGGTGGTTGACAGATTTCAATTTTGGCTTCTATTCCGTCTCGCTGCTACATTTTTCTATGATGTTTTGCAATATTTTGACAGATGAAGGATCAAATAACATTTTGATGCATGATTACGAAAAGTCTTTGATAAAACTTACGGGTTCCTTGGGTTGTATTATATTGGTATGGTCCAGTGATGGCGACATTTCATATTCTGAAGCTTCCTTGTTCTGTTGTACAATCGACGCAATGTTCTCCTTCTGGAATTCTTGTCAGGCTTCTGTAAAGATCTCCTTCTCCTTATATGTGTCGAACTGCTTCTTGGGGTCAGTGTTCTTCTTTACCCATTGGTTATGCGCTAGATCCTGTCAAACTATGTCATCTCATGGTTTTGTTCCTCCTCGAGTGACTATGTTGATGTTTCGTCTGTCATCCCTTGCTTCGGCTTAAATCCACTGAACATTCTAATTATTTTGATTCATTATTTCCTGGATCTTTACAAGTAATGTCAGACATTCCTCCGTATTGTGTTCTGATGCGTGACAATACATACAAGTCACTGGTGGTAGTGGACACTCCTGTGCGTAATGTCCTGGTTGCTGGCAATTGTGACATGTAACAGGTCGTCTACCACGTCTGAAACCTCCTCTGGCTCATCTTGCTCCTCTATATCTTGCACAATCACCTCGCGACGTGTTATACTGTGGTCCCTGATTATACTGCGTGGTATTGTATCAGGGTTGTGTTGGGTTGTACTGTGGTTGCATGTTATTGTATGGATGTGGTGCAATATTATACTGTTTTTGCATGGTGTTGTATGGGGTTGGGGCTTGAGTGAACTATGGTGTTGCTTGCCAAGTCATCATTTATGCATGTACCCTATATGTGTCTGATTTTCTTTCCCACATCAGCTCCATAGTTTTGAAACATTTGTCGGCATGGACGACTGACTTGAAAAAGGTGCAATATGAGTTCTTTGGAACTGTTTGGTATTTCTGCATCATCATTCAGTGGTAAGGCTCGTGATCTAGTTTCTTGCATATTTTGTACCATAATCCTCCCTGTGGTAGTGGGTTTGGCATCCCTGTCGCTATATACTGTGGGAATGTTGGGCATTCATTCTTATGGTGTCCTTTCATCTTGCAGGTAGTGCACCAAACTGCTTCTCATTTTTCCTTGTTCTTATTTTGGTTCAACTAAAATGTTAAGTTACTCAGATCCTCTTTCAGTTCTTTGATAGTCGGGTCCATCTGCTGGTATTGATTCTCCTCTAATTGCAAGGCTTCCTGCAAAGCCTCTTCCTACATCTGAAACTTATGTTGTCGTAATGGATATTTTAAGTGTGGGAGTAGTGAATTGAAAAATAGGTGTTGATGTTGCATATCAGTCATAAGGTATTTTAACTTTCGTTTTAATCGCTTGAATCCTTGATCAATCCCCCATACCGATTCTCCTAGTTTCTGTCTTATTTCAATCATCTCATTCATGTCTTGATCTTCTGAGTTAGGCTTCTGGAACTCATTTATAAATAGTTTCTTAATGTCATCCAGTGTCCTTGTCATTTCAGATGAACTGTTCATGTCTAGACTCATGTACCAGTCTAGTGCTCTGCCTCTGAGTGTGATCACTAGTTGCGCAAGTTTGGTGTCTTCATCAACGATCTACTTTGCTTCCCAAAGATTTGAGAAAATGAACATATGATTATTAGGGTCTTATGTTGCTTCTCCTTGAAACTCTCGTAATTTGATAGTAGGATCGTGTCCTGCCATTCCAAATACTAAACTACTCCCTCCTCTGTGCGGTGTAGATACTTGACTCAAGTTGCCTGAACTGGATCCTCTAGTTGTTTCTCTTTGTGTAGATGTACTTTCTGCTGTCAAACTTCCTCTAAACTTTCATTTTCTAAACGGTGGTGCTCTCTTTGGTGTATTGGTCACACATGGGTTTATCGGTTCCGCACTGACATTAATATGAAAGGGATGGCTATCTTCTCCTCCTGTTCTTGGGATTCTTGTTTTCCTCTCATACTTCACATATACAATTTCCTCAATTTTCTCTACATCCCAGAGATCCTCTACCTCTTCCTCATTGTTTTCAAATCCCTCCCTCTCAGCTACGACTCTCTTCTTGTTATTCACCTTATATTGGTAGGGTGATCCGCTACGCATTGTTCCTGATGATGCCAAGATCCACTTAAGTTGGTCATCATCCATCAAGAACGGGTACAAGGGTTCCTCCTCCTTCTTCTCTTTATCCTACCCTCCTTCCATTCCTCCTGTCTCTATCAGTACTTCCCCCCTTCCCCCATGCATGCAGGGAAGTCTAGATGTTTGATTCCATTGTCATTACACCTTTTTTATATAGTAGTATCTTGAAATAAGTATACAATGATCGAATGCACCTTCCTCTGGGTCATTGTAGGAACTCTTTCTTGGCTGTGTTGTATGACTTTGTTGTGTTTACCACAAATTCTGTGATAAATACTGCCACAATACTGTCAAGCCAAAAGTTGACTGCATGGGTGAATTTGTTCTTCACCTGCTGCAACTGTTGGATCTGTAGCTATCGAATCTGGTTCGTCACGAGGTTATCCTTTAACCTTAAGATCCACTCCTGTAGTAGATGCGGAAAATCACAGAAAAAGACTTCATGTAAATCTGTAAATATGTATTTATCCAAGTATTTACACAATGTGATCCTGGGGTTTATATTATCTTTATGTGCTAAGTCTAGCTCTTTAGTTCTCAACTAGCCCTCGATTTCTTCTCTCGTGGGGTTCCAAGGTCTCAACATTCCCTTCTAATGGCTCATTACTCTTATGTTCTGCTCCTTCGGTTCTTATTCATTCCATCTCATCTAATCAGTCCTCTCTTGTTCCTCTTAACCCAACAATGGAACCATTTGTTGGTTTACTATTTATCATCTCGAGTTGTCATATTTATTGACCCAGGGTTCATGTCATTCGAGGTTCCAACAAATCCTCTAAAACTATCAGCCCTTCTGGTAAAACAGAAGGCAAGACAACACCCAGAAGGTACTGCGCAGTCTCACAAGGGATAGCTTTAAATGTGTGACTGTAAGACTCAGGTGTTTACATCCTAGGACAGAGTAGGGGATATGGGTTTCTTTATTAAATCCAAGTACCGTGATCTATAAGGTAAACTACTTATTCCTTGAATTTTCCTACGTATATCCCACAGTTTAATTCCAGCAAAGAAAAAACAGATTCATAACAATGTTCTAACTCATTCATCAAGATTAACCATTAATTGTTGAAAGAAATAAGAGACATGAATACATTTAACATATTACAAAAGTATTACCGTGGTTCATCCCCTCTTGGGATACATCCACAAAGATTTGTCTCTTGTCTCTTTTATTATGACAGTTCTACATCCCTGGAACACCGTGTTTACAATTCTCCACAAAACTGGGTAATATCTATCTGAGACGAACGAGATCACACAAGGCTCTATAGCCTGCAGTCTAATCCTCATATCTACCTTCCCTCATATCTTCTTTTCTAAACAAATTACAGAATCAGTTCATACAGCTAAAAACATTACATATCTCCTATGCTCCTGCGCAGTTAATATCTCCAACACTTCACTACAAAGCCTAACCCTCAACAAAAATAATAATAAAAATGAAAAACCCAACCTTACATGATAATTTTGTATCTATATTTATACATTTTGGGGTCTTCACCCTTTTTCAGAATATTACGAAAACCCTAACCCTTCTTACGTTAGGTCTTTCTCCCATACGCGTGTTGTTCTTCTTCCAGTTGTCGCTTTCCTTTGTGCATGCTTTCTTGCATGCACATGTTATGTTCTTTTTCCATTTGTTACTTCAGTTTTCTACACACTTTCTTTCCCACGTTCGTTCTTCTTTCTCCTTCGGCGTGGTGCCAACAAACATCAATTACCTTATTCAACAAAAACGAAAAAAAAATGATTTGAAACTTTTTTTACGTGCTCTAGAAAACCATCAAACAGGCGATGAATTGTGTTAAATGTGTTCGATCGAAAGCATATTTATACGATTTGGCACAAAATGAAATGATACGATGTGTCTTTTCATTTTTTTCATCAGACAGAATTCGCTTAA
Source organism: Picea mariana (assembly GCA_032191745.1). NCBI lineage: Eukaryota > Viridiplantae > Streptophyta > Pinopsida > Pinales > Pinaceae > Picea > Picea mariana. The sequence continues at coordinate 33,457 of JASDQU010688989.1, forward strand.
CCATCTTTCGGATGAAACAAGGTTTTTTCGGCCCAAAACCATGGAAACCGTTTAATTTTAACAGACTCCGTTAGAATTTACTTTTTCAGCCGAAAGAATATTGTTTCGACCGAAAGATTCTTTCGACCGAAAACTAGAAATCGGGACTGTCTCCAGAAATCAAAGAATTCTCCCAATATTACCTGAACTTTGGAGGTTGCAGATTCCTGCAAATAGTTAGAATTTGGTTTCGAAAATGACAACATCATTTGACAAATTGAATCTACTTTCAATTCCTATAATTTGTTTTCATTTTCATTATTTTTATTTAATTTTCTTTAATTTTTTTTTTAAATCACTCCATAATATTTTCAGTAGATATTATGATTTAGTGAAATGAAATATCTGTATCTCTAAAATACACAATGAAAAACTTAGCAAAAAATTATATTCATAATCCTTAAACTACTCTTTTCAAAAGCGTATTTTTAGATTTTACTTTTAAGTAAAAATTAAGATAGATACAAGGTGCGGGAAAACATGTTTTCAAAATATTCAATGTTTTCAACTTCGTCAACTTCAAAAAATTATAGAAATTATAATATTCATCCGTTAGATTCAAAATTATAGTCATAATAAAATAGAGTCTTTGTAGATTTTTGTAGTATAATTGGTTTGTTAAAAAAAAAAGTTTAATAATACATGCATTGTTGGGGGAAAAATAATTCATTATCATTTCTTTCATGTTTAAGGAACATACTGTTATACAACTGTCAAATTGACATTTCAAATCTTAATAAAAAAAAATTGAAAAATAGTCATTGGAAACCTAAAAAATTCTTAACAAGTTTTTTTTTTTAAGTGAAATTCTAAATAAAACAAATATTTTTGTATGCTTGAAGTTGAAGAACTTATGAAAATATAGTTTTTTTTCTCATAAAAAAAGAAAAATAGACACCCATCTTCATGATTTTACCCACTTGTAACTTTTTATTACGTTATTCATTTTAAAAGAATTAAACTATATGCTACATTGTAGGTCAATGTAGAATTTAAAAATAATTAAAATATCTTCTTTTATATTTAGGCCCTCATATTTTGTTATCTTTGACCCATAAGTTGAAAATATTTGGAAGATGGATTTATAATAATTAATTTAGGTTTTTATTCATGCCTATTTTTATTTTAGATTAAATATGACTTTGTAATATGTATTTTGAGATGAATGTATGATAATCTTTTACTTTCATAAATTTTCATTTCAAAAATTAATAAAAGGATAAATTTATCTTAAATTCGGATATATCAAGTACATAAAGGGATCAAATTTCTTAAGGTATAATTATTTTTATTACAAAGGATTTAATATTTTAGATGGTTAGATTTTTTAACTTTATTTTTATTATTGTAAATTTTCTAGCATTAAACCATTTTTTTTATTGTAACTTTATTTAACATAACCTAACATGACAACATCTTCCCCATATAGATCAACTCTTCCTGCAAAAATAAACTTTCTTAGCTTCATATTGACTATCAACTTCTCATCCTTCAACATTTTCATCACCTTCTCCAAATGCATGTTACAAATGTTCTTATTTGGTCTTGCTAAATATTAGAATAACATCAAGATATACAACAACAAACTTTATAAGAAAGATTTTAAATTTTCACTTAAAAATGCCCCCCTAAAAGGAATCTTTAGCACATGAGTGTAATATGGATGTCATTATGAGGTTGCATGCAATAGAATTGAGTGTTAAAGACTCAACATGATTTGATCATGAAAAATAACGTATTATGGATTTAAATATGGTTTCTAGAGCTTATGGACCATGCACATGGTAAAAAAAACCACAATAAAGGTCTTGCAAAGGGAAGCTTTCACTTCTAAGTGTCATAGGATACCTATTACAAGTTTTTTCACAGTAGAGATGGTTTACAATTCCTTAGAAGTAGTCCAAGGATAAAAGGTGACATCTTACAGTGTAAAATACGCTTTTAAGGCCTAAACAATGCTTTTAGGACTCATGGACGATGCATAGGGTACCAAACCACAACGTAAACCCTATAAATAGAATCTTTTGACCATAATTGTAATATATGTGCATTACAAGGTTTCACTTTCCATGGAAAGGTAACCAAACTATGGCCATGGTCTAAGGACTAGAACCAATATTTTAAGCCCTAAAGTATGCGTTTAGGGTTAATAGACCATTCATAGGGTCCCAAACCACCACAAAGGCCTTATAAAGGGAATATTTGGCCCATAGGTGTAATAATGGCACCATTACAATATTTTTTACTAATGGGTCTTAGTACCCAGACATGGTCTACAGGGTGACATTATTATATTAAGGACTAAAATAAACTTGGAAGGCTCATTGATTATGCACATGGGACCTAAAAAAACCTGTGGGCCCTACAAAGGGATTCTTTGTCCCATAAACATAATATGTGTGAAAATATGAAGATTACAAATAATAGATGGGTCTAGTGTCCATAGCCACACTTTAAGCATGAAAATAAATGTATGAGGCGCTAAACTATTCTTTTTAGTCCAATGGAACATATATTTTTTTCCATAAACACAATATATTTTCCATTATGATATTGGGGAAAGAAGATATGAAAAAAATACAAAATATTCATTTTTATGTAAAAAATAATATTCTTTTCCTTTGAAAATAAAAAAAAAGTTATATAAAAATGTAAAAACTTTAAAAAATCATAGATGTAAATCCTCCATGATATTTCCAAAAATTCAATTTGTTTGAATTTTTTGTAATCACCTTGTAATTGAACCATACTTTTGACACTTTTCTATTAAAAATGTATTTACACCAAAAATTCATTTACACCAATTAAAAGTAGGAATTCTTGTGATATTGGGAAAGAAGATAAACTTATCCAACCCAAAGAAGGTATATATGTATCTACCTTTTCTTCTTTATGATAGAAGTGTCTACTTTTAATTTATCAATATCTTGTCTTAGAATAGAAAGTGAATGAAATCGCTATGTGCTAGTTGTGAAAAAAACAGAGGTCAATCGGAGTTTTGGCATTTACAAATGCCGAATACAAAAACAAAAGACCACGCTATTTGCCGAATCCCGAAATGAGAAAAAGGCTGTGGGACCAACACTTTGGGTTTCGGGGTTTGGTGTTTGGTGATTAGAACTGCCAAACACCAACACACAACAACTCCCGAATCATGAAAAATGCGAAGGGAATGTGGACCTAGGACTTCAGGGTTTCCGGGTTCGGGATTTTGGGGTTTACGAAAACCCGATGCACAAACAAAATGAAATAAGAAATGTTGAATTGGGAAATGCGATTAGGGTGTGGGCCCAACAATTTTGGGTTTGGGTGTTTGGTAAAGAAACGAAACTCTGTGCATATGTAACAAGCAAGTCCTGAATGCCGAAATATCAGTTTTGTATTTAATCTCCTTTTAAAATCACACCCTCCAACAAATAAACTAGGAATAAATAAATGACAGGGTTTGTAATTAGTAAAACCAAAAAGAAATACTGTGTTTGCTCAAAAATAAATTTACCAAGAAATAATATGAGTTTACAAACTCAATAACAGAAAATCATAGACGCAGAGCAAACCTCCAAAATAGGGAATAACCGATTTGATTCAAGAAATGATTTCAATCTCTTGTCTCACCCTCTGTGTACGGATTACAATATGATTCAAGTCTTTATAGGAACAAAACTTCCCCCTTCGACCTTAGGAAAAATTAACTCAGGGTAGTGATGGTATTTTGTGGCCTGCAAAGGCTAAGGCGGTCACCACTTGACAGTGAACCCTCACATCTTAAATGGTCAAGACGACCACCGATCCACCATCATAAGGCGATGAACCCTCACATCTTGAAGGGTCAAGACGACCACCGATCCACCATCATAAGGTGGTGAAATAATTAATCTATGACATAATCCCTCTTAATCATTTCAGGGAAAAACTAAAACATGTAAAACAAAATTGTTGTAAACAATGCATTATAGCTTGCAGACCCCAATATTACTTCTATGATTTTTAAATAATTCATTTCCCAAAGGCTTCGTAAAAACGTATGCAAATTGTTCTTCAGATCTGCAGAACTGAACACAAATCTCCTTACCAGTTACGAACTCTCCAATGAAATGATACCTTGTATCAATGTGCTTACTTTGTTTGTGAAAAATGTGATTCCTTGACAATGCAATGGATTCATTGTCACAGACAATCTGGGTTGCATTATTCTGGTTATGCAACAATTTATTCAAGACCCTTCTCATCCATACATCTTGACATGCAGCTTCAGCTGTTGCAACATACTCTGCCTTAGTGGAAGATACAGTCACAATGGGTTGTTTCTTTAATTCCCGTGCCACTGCTCCAGATCCAAGACTAAAAATATACCCAGATGTGCTTTTCCTGTCATCAATGGAACCCGCAAAATCACTATTAGTATATCCGATCAACTCAAAGTTTAAGCTTAATATGTATTGGATACCAAAATTAGTTGTTCTAACAACATATCTGCAGATCCCCTTTCCTGCTTGCCAATGAGTACTCTTCAGTGTCTCCATGAATCTAGAAATCAAACTCACAACAAACATAATTTCAGGTCTGGTTTCTATTAAGTACATAAGGCTTCCAACCAGCCTCTTACACAGGGTTGGATCAATATATGATCCTTCATCATACTTTATCATTTTAACACCAATTTCCATTGGTGTTGCAGCTGGCTTGCAATTCAACATTCTAAACCTTTTCGACACTTCATTTGCATAGTTAGTTTGACAAATGAAAATGCCATCATCAGATTGATCTAAGGATTCAGACTTCTGTTTCAACAAATACAACCAAGTCTTCCTACTGAAATCATCAATGAAAGTTATAAAATAAACACAACCAATTAAAGAAGGTGTTTGGATAGGTCCACATAAATCCGTGTGGACAATTTCCAATGGAGCTTTTGCTCTGTAGGAAACCCCTGAAACAAATTTCGCTTTGTGATGCTTCCCAAGTATACAACTCTCATAAGAGCTTGTACGTTGTTGAATACAGGGCAACCCCTTTACCATCTGCCTCTTTTATAACAGATCTAAGCCACCAAAATGTAAATGACCATATCTCAAATGCCATAACCAAGATTCATCTGAACTTCCAACTTTATAAACACTCAAAGAACCACTCAAATCATTTCTCATAACAAACTATTGAACATATCTTTTACAGATAACTATAAGAAATCATGGGAAACAAAAGTTTACGCAAGAGAAAATATGATCGCACTCGAGATGATACTTGGCAAATCGAGCAAAGGAAAGAGATTTATAAAAAAAAAAAACAAGAACGTGCGAATATTGAAGAAATAAAC
>JASDQU010688990.1:5715-18149 GCA_032191745.1 Picea mariana
AACTAATTTTGGCAGGGACATAAAAAAAACTCAGGATAAAGCACAGCTTGCAACGTCACAAACATCAGAAGAAAGGTTTGAAGCAATTATGAGAAACATGGAGAGAATGATGGAAAGAATGACTCTAGGTAATAGGTCTAACCCCAGAGAACAGGATGATGGTCCACCCAGAAATCAGAAGAGACCATCGATCCCACAAATTAGACAAAGAGAGCAAAGGAATCAGGGAAATCAGGGGAACCAAGAAAATCAAGTAGATCAGTCGAATCAGGGAAATCAAGGAAACCAGGGGGATCAACAAATAAGGCCTCCTTTTCAAAATAATTATATAGATGAAAATTATGATGGATATTTTGAAGACAACATGAACTGCTATGATGATAAAGAAAAAGAAGTTTTTTTTACTAAAGAAGAACACGACCAGTTCATGGATGCAACTGAGATCTTTTTGCAAGATGAAGAGGAAAGGTTGTCCGTAGAAATGGAAGATTACTAGACAGGATTGAAACATGTCATCATGCAATTCCAAAGACAATACAACCTTCGAAATCAAAGGGCAACTCCAAACCCTCCAAAGGGAAATCCTCCAAAGGGAAACCCCACCAAAGAAGCTCAAAGTAACATACCTTCTTCAAGTCAGCCCAAAAATGATTCTGCTGCAAAGGATTCAGCTACAAAAGACTCTACTGTGAAGGATTCTGCTGCAAAGGGTACTGTGGACAAAGGAAAGCAGAAAGAACCCGAGAAGAGAATATTGGAGGCAAGGAAAGAAACGGTCACCAAAGAGGTAGAGAAGAATTCATCCTCTTTTAATTTTGAAAGTGAGATAGATAAGATCAAAATTTATGTACCATTTAATGAATTAATCAAGAATAGCGAATATAGAAATTAGATCATCAAGATGCTTAAAACAAAACAGGCTTCTGATACCCTGAACATACAAGATGATCACCCTGCCATCTTATTCGGACCAAGAGTAGAAGAAAATGGTGATAATGAAGAAGTTCCCCCTTTCTATTTTAGCCTGAAAGTCCATGATATGACTCTACACAATGCCACGTTGGATTCAGGGGCGTCTCATTACCTAATTACCAAAGTGTTCATGGACCAACTAGGTTTGGACATCACCAGGCCTTACAAAGACTTGTTCTTTTTCGATTCTAGGAAGGTGAAATGCCTAGGTCTCATCAAATATCTGGTGGTATCTTTGGCACAAATTCCAGCAAAGAACATGGTTATGGATGTAGTAGTGGCTGACATCCATCCCAAATTTGGCATGCTGTTGTTAAGATCTTGGGCTGCAAAATTAAAAGGAACCCTTCAGATGGACATGTCATATGCCACCATCCCTGTTTTCAGTCAAGACAAAAGGTTTTTCAGAGAAGTTTTGCTCAAATACATGGTCAACAACAAGTCACAACCGAGTAATCACCCCATCTACTCTGTAGAAACCGAGTTGGGATCTTCCATTTTCTTCAATGACCTGTGTTGTGAAGAAGAAGAACAAGAAATCGATGTGACTGAGAAATATGATAAACAGGTTGAGAAGTATTCAAAGCAGCAGAATGAAGCATAATATCAGATATGGAAGATAAGTTTTGATGGAGCTGTCTGCAGAGAAGGAGCAGGAGCTGGAGTTTGGATCAATCATCCTAAAGGAGATTCAAAATTATGTTCTTATAAGCCTGTTTTTTAATGCACAAATAACATGGTTGAATATGAAGCATTAATATTGGGGTTAAAGGTCTTGAAAGAATTGGGTGCCAAAATAATTGTTGTACATGGAGACTCTGAGCTAATTATAAATCAAATCAAGGGCATATACCAAGCAAAACACCCCAGACTTAGGGCTTATAGAAATCTGGTACTAGACCTCCTTGAGAAGTTTCCAGAATTTCAGCAATTCCAATAGAACAAAATCAGGTTGTTGATGCCTTGGCTACTTCAGCAGCAGTTTTCAATTTCTAATTTTCCATGAAAAAAGCTACAAGGTTGACGTCAAGTACATGCCAACAGTACCAGATAATATGAAGCACTGGCAAGTTTTCGAGGACAAAAAATAGATAGAAATATTCCTCAAGATGGAGAGTGAGTTCAAAAATTTGAACATTGATGATGAATACTGTGATGATGAGGTGGATGCAGTTGCTTTCACAAAGGAGGGGTATTTTGACAATCAGATTGCAGGCAGAGGTATCGTTCAACTAAAGAGCAACATCATTCCCAAGGGTTTGGTCCCATTGGAGAAACTCTTTGATAATAATGATGTGGCGAAAATTCCAAAGATTACAGTAAATGAAGGGAATGTAGAAGATTGCAATATTGGGACCCCAAAGGATCCAAAGATCGTTAAGCTATCCAGAAAGATTAGCCTTGAAGTCAAAGAGAGATACGTAAAATTGATGAAAGAGTTCCCTGATGTTTTTCCCTGGAGCTATGATGATTTGAAAGTCTATGACACAAGTATGATTCAACATGTTATCCCAATCAAAGAAGATCACAAGCCATTCAAACATAAATTGAGAACGATGAATCCTTTGTTTCTACCCCTGACTGAGAAAGAAGTAAAGAATCTATTTGAATCCAAAATCATAGTGTCCCTGAGATTTTTCAAATGGGTGGAAAATATGGTGCTAGTCAGAAAGAAGAGGGGAGAAATCCAGTTGTGTGTGGATTTCAGGAATCTGAACAAAGTATCTCTAAAAGACCATTACCCATTGCCTAAGATGGATCATATTTTACAGAAGGTGGTGGGTTATCAGAAGATGTCAATGTTAGATGGCTTCTTAGGATACAATTAGATTATGGTGCACCCTGACGATCAGGAAAATATGACATTTACCACACCATGGGGAACATTTATATATGCCAAGATGCCTTTTGGGCTTATGAATGTAGGGGCGACGTTTCAAAGAGCTATGGATATAGATTTTGCCGATGAAAAAGAACAATTCATTGTTATCTACCTTGATGACATCACTGTGTATTATGCCTCAGATGAAGAACACCTCAAGCATATTAGAAGGGCATTTCAAAAATGTAGAAAGTTCAGAATCTCGTTGAATCCTAAGAAGTCAAATTTCGCCATGGAAGAAGGAAAGTTGTTGGGTCACATTATTTCAAAAGAAGGGATAAAGGTTGATCCCAGCAAAGTTGAGGGAATCTTGAAAATTAGCATACCCAGAAGTAAAAAAGAGGTTCAATCTTTCCTGGGGAAAGTAAATTTTCTGAGAAGGTTTATCCCAAATTTGGCTGAAATCATAAAACACATCACCAACATGCTCAAGAAGGGAAATGAAATAAAGGCGATTCTTGAAGAAAGAAAATCCTTTGAAGACATCAAAGAGGCATTGGCCAAGGCTCTAGTACTTGCAAGTCCTAATTTTGAGAAGGATTTCATATTGTTCTCTTTCTCCTCAGAACACACAATTGCTGGTGTTTTACTCCAGAAAGATGACCAGAATTTTGAGAAACCCATAGCGTATTATAGCAAAACGTTGAGGGATGCTCCTTTGAAATATGACATCATGGAGAAGCAAGCATATGCTCTATTCAAAGCCTTGAAAGAATTCAGAGTTCACATCCTACATTCCCATACTACTACTTATGTACCCATCAGCTCAGTGAAAGACATCTTAACCTAGCCCGATCTTGAAGGAAAAAGGGGAAAGTGGATAGCAGTGTTGTTAGAATACGACCTTGAGATCAAACCCACCAAGTTGATCAAAGGACAGGGGCTTGCAAAGCTGATGGCACAGACGAATTGTGAACTCTTAGGAATAAATTTCATTACAGACCTATCAGAAGGCGTAGAATAAGAAAGGACTCCTCAAATATCCCAGAAATTTCTTGAATCCACATGGTATGCAGACATCATCTTTGTGTTGAAAAATTTGCAGGCTCCTCCTGAATTCAGTAAAACAAAGGCTAGATTCTTGAAACTGAAAGCAACAAAATTTTGTATAGTGAATGGATCTCTGTATTGGAAAGATCCAGGGGGGAATTTTATAAAGTTGTTTAATAGAAGGAGAAGCAGAAAAAACTATCAAAGAGTTCCATAAGGGTGACTATGGAGGTCATCATTATTGGAAGACAACTGTGCACAAGATTTTGAGGGTTGGGTTCTATTGGCCCAACATTTTCCTTGATGTCTATAAAGAGGTTTCAAAATGCTATGAATGTCATATTTTTTATGGAAAAGGAAAATTGCAACCTCTGCCTTTGAAACCCATTTCTGTCGAAGCTCCTTTCAGACAGTGGGGTCTCAATTTTATAGGGGAAATACATCCACAATCCTCAGCCCAACACAGGTGGATTCTGACAACAACAGATTATTTCACTAAGTGGATTGAGGCAGTTCCCACCAGGAAGGTAACAAATGATGTTATCATCCGGTTTTTAGAAGAAAATATTATGTCCAGGTTCGGGTGCCCGACTAAGATCATAACAGACAATGCAACAACTTTCAAGTCCAAGAAAATAGAAAAATTATGTAGTGATTACAATATCACCCTTGGTCATTCTACATCATACTACCCTCAAGGGAATGGATTGGTTGAGTCTTTGAATAAAATCTTAGTTAGAATCATCAAAAAACTGTTGCAAGAGAATAAAAAGACATGGCACAAAAAGCTCATCCATTCACTGTGGGCTGAAAGAATATCCCCAAAAAGATCCATTGCCATATCCCGTTTCCATATCGTCTATGGCACTGCAACAATTTTTCCTACTACATTGGGGTTGCCAGTAATGAGACTGTTGCAGGAGCAAGATGCTGAGATAGGTTCCACACGAAGAAGGAAGGATGAACTCATCAGTGTACAACAAGCCATAGAAAAATCTTTCGACAATACTCAACTGTGCCAAGAAAAGTTCAAAGAGGATTTTGACAGACATACTAAGGTGGATGACTTCGAACCAGGAGACTTGGTACTAAAATGGGATGCCATAAATGAAGATAAGGGAAAACATGGAAAATTTGATCACCTATGGCTGTGCCCGTTCAAAATTGCAGCATATCGTGGGAATAATGCCTACTTACTACAGGAGAGTAATGGAGACATAGTTGGAGGAGGGCCTGTGAATGGCAGGTTCCTCAAGCATTACATTGTTTTAACAATTATCACCCTGCCCATTCATTATACATAATCATTTTTACATTTTCTTTTTGCATAAAGAAGTTGGAATAAAAGCAGCATAGTTGAAGCCCGAGGTGAAGGCCCCGAGATATGCTGGGTCGATTTTGAGTTTTTGAATAAAGACCAATGGATTCAGATCACACGGATAATTCACATCCCAATGGATAGGCACTAGGTCTATAGTTCTTTGCTACTTCGCAGGGAGGATAACATCCCTAGTTGGAGCCTATGTTATCACCATAACATTCTTAGATGGAATTGAAGTTTCAGATTTCGTGAGGGGATACATCAGGGTGGAGGTGCAATAGGTTGGAGGACCAGGTTACACATAGTGGAGAAGGGCCAATATAGCAGAGGCATGGATGTTGATGGGACCTGGCATACCATAGATATTGAGTGGCCTAGATCGATGGCCAGAACACATATAAGGCGATGAAGTAGCGTGAAAGATAATTGTTAGAGGGCGGGCCTGGGAAAATACCATGGTTTCATTTCGTGGACACGTGGCACCACCAGAGGCATATTGAGGAGAAAAGAGGTCTACCCAAAACCATTTTGCCTCACGCCCGATATCGAAAAGCGCATATAAAAGGAGGGCCCCGGTCATTATTTTATGATATTTCAAAGCATTCGAACATTTGAAATTTGGTGCAAACGCACCATTCAAAACTGAAGATCAACAGTGAACCAGATTCGTGCATTCTCCACCGATTCACAGGTATTTTTCATCATGGCCATGAACCTTGTCATTTTATCCGTAACAAACCAAGACCCTGCCTCTAAAGAAGAAGCCCTAATTGACAGGGACTCAGATGTATTTGACACAGAAATAAAAGTCTCACCCATTTCCGTGTCCAAGGAAAATTTTCTAGACAATGTTGGAAAACAAATACCCTTCCTCGAAGCGGCCCAACCTTCCATTACCCCTTACGTTGTAGAAGTCATTTTCCCTTTCCCAGAGTTCGTAAGCTGGTGCGCAGAACAGTATTCACAGGAAGAAAAAGGTCATTTTGAATAAGTTAGGGTCATAATTCTTATGCGAAATAGATATCTCATCAATTCGACAAGCCCTCAATATACCAGAGTCTTCCCCCTCAGTGTTAGAGCCCTTCGAGGAAGAGAAAATGATCACAGTCTACAGAGAATGTCCCTTCGAAGTAAAAACCATATTTTTACAAACCATTGTTAAACCTGAACATCATTCCAAGAGTCTGTCGTTACCTATGAATGTAAGCATCATGGTTATTGAGGTCCAATGGGCTTGTTCCATACTTAGCCAAATTTTAGGATTGGATAAAGACAAGTTTGTAGTAGAAGTCATGCTAGGTTTCCTGTTGACCTTTTTTCTATTAGAGTCCAGTCACTCTGCCTGTATAAGTTTTGAAAATTTCATCGCTGACAATATGCACCAATAGCTGGTAAATTTCAATTCACTAAGACACTTCAGGTACTACATGCACTTGTTGAGAATGTTCCTGGAATCAAATAAAACAAAATTCCCTGAAGCTACATTCATCTCGACTGAATGCAAAAGGATCACAATGTTTATTTTCATAAATAAGATCATGTCTAGGGTTTATAGTCTCATCTTCGGCACAGACCTGCCAAGGGTTTTGGAAGAAATGAAAATCTTTTTACAACCCAATCCAAAGAAGAGGGTGAGATATTGGATGTTGTTCATGCATTCTACTATGATTTGGGTATATGGTTATCAATAAGGACCTTACCTTTTACCTGTCTTCTTGACTCCCAAAGTCTTTTCACTAGAGTTCATCAGACAAAGAATTATTTTGGAGACAAAGCATTTTCGGAAAATGCATAAGGCATCTAACTTAAAATTTCCTTTCATAATAGGACCCTTTGTGGTAAATACTAGGTCATGTTTGCCTCATATCTAGGCCAAAATCAGTGGATTCAGATTTACACAGTTACAAGGGAGGAAATATGACTCGCACAAGATCATATCTAAAAGAAGACTAATGAGTAGACAAGGCCCCTACGAGCATGAGCTGGCTGAAGGATTTGATAAACTGGAAACTTGTGCAGATATGGAAGTCACTTTGCAACTTGATCATACACAACAAATAGAGGCAGCCTTGCAATAGATCCAAACATAGAAAACTTCTCCAAGGTTGATTATTAAAGATCCCAATATGAGTGTTTATAACAAAAGGAGCAGTTCAAAGGCCTTGGGAACCAGTGGTCAAAAAAATGTTCTCAAGAAAGTGAAGATCGTACAGTCCCCACTGGTAGTAAATATTGAGGAGGAAGAGCCCAAAGAGAAAAGGAGCATGGATATGGTGGAAAGAATAAGAAAAGACGAAGAAGCTAACAAAGAGAGTATGCCACAGGGTGAAAGCAACTTAAGGAGTTTCAGCAGCAAGAAACATATCTTTAGGAAGACACCTGGGGCAGTTTACCAATCTAGAGAAGATTTAGCGAATCGGTATGTTGTGAAAGGAAGTATGGAAAATAGTGAGATAAGAGATTTGTTGCCTAAAGTAGAAAAGATATCCTAGCACAGGGCTTCCATGTTCTCAGTCAGAGATGTAGAAAGAAATACATTTAACATAACAGTAGCAGATGAGGATAAAGTGTCTGAAATAAAGTTGCACTATGAGAAGATTAGTGCCCCATACAAGGTAAGGTTCCACAAAAACACCAATGACATGTTATATTCAGACTATATGAAGGGTTTCAATATTAACGACTGATGCACTTAAATTAGATGGACAGTTGAAGCAGGCGAAAACATCCAGCAAAGCCTGGCCGACCCAAGTCAAAAGATTGGAATCTAAAGGCCCTCAAGGGGTAAAGGATTTTTTAGATGAGAAAGAGAAGATGATCCAAAGCCTAAAGAAGAAGTTGAAGGTGTCTGCCACAGAACATCCACAAACAACAGATTTAGCTGCTCATGAGAAAGAAAATGAGACATTCAGATAAGAAGCACTAAATTACAAAGCTAAAGTGTTGCAGCTGGAAAAAGAAAAAGAGAATTTGTCACAAGGACAGGTAGAAACATTAAATATGGTTGTTATTGTACCTTCTAATACAGAAGTTGGATCAATCACTGATGGATTGGTTCAGGCTATGTCCCAAGTAAGATTAAAGACATGGGAGATCAAGAGCCTTAAGGAGGTCATAGAAAAGCTGCAACAAGAGATGAAAATGAAGGAAGAAAGGATGGCCCAATTTCAAAAGGATAATCAAGATTTTCAAGAGAGGGTGAACAAGATGAAGACGAAGTTGAAGGGAAAAATACTGTTTCAAGAAGATAAACATGTAATCCGAGATGCTATTGTTGTTGAAGCTGCTAAAATCAGAGTTTATCTGAATTTTATAAATGACAAAGATGACATGGCTATCATTGTCTGAAACAGATGTACTTTTCTTAATGAAACACTGGCGAAAAAACCCTCAAAATGGGCCCATAACACTATTGATTTGTTGAATTATGTGCCCACTGTCGATCTTTAGACCATTGGGGTAAAGGACAAAACTACACTGATCATTTGGGCCAGGAGGATCATCACTAAACACAATTTTCTCAAATCAATTCAAACCAAAGCTGTGCAAATGGAACTGAGTATACAAGAGTTTAGGGATACATTTGAACAATTGTTTATTAAGGGCCTCCCACCATTTTGGGATGGTAAAGGGAAATTATACAATCAAGAGGAATAAAATTCTCTCCTCACTCAGTGCAGAATGGATGATTCAAAATTTTAAGGCCTGGAAGAGAACCTGAAGGGGCCCAGTTTGGTGGAATATTTGGCTGCAAACTTTGAGAATTTGAATCAGTTCAAGACAGTGAAGACTGAGTTGCCAACTATGTCTTACGCTACCTGCATTGACCTGGAGATGATGGATTACGATATTCCTTCTGACTCATAGTGGAAGGAGATCATACGGTTAGGTAAGACGAAATGCAGTTTTCCAGGGACTAGTAAGCAACCTCCAGGTGTCACCAAACTGGCAAGTTCGACAGGGAATCACAACAAGACAAATGGCGCAAAGGAAGTCGATTAGTCAGAGAGATCCATTCCTAGTCTATGAAATGTTTTTTGTTTAATCATTGTAAATCGGTTCATATGTCGAGACTGTCAATTGAAATTATTATAGTCAGTTTTAGAAGCTGAAACGTTTCGGTTTCAGCCATTGTAATAGAATTGTAGAAGTACTAGAAATTCTGAATGAATTAATGTTGAAAGAATTGCAAGGGCACCTTTTTGTTGCTTCTAAACTCTATTGTAATTTTCTAGAGCTGAATTGAATATACATGCAGAGGCTTTTGAAGTCTCTATGAAAAGATTCGAATGGTGGTGATGTGAGTTTTGTCTTCTCTCATTGTATGTATTTCCTGTGATTCTTTATTTCCATTTGCATTGTCTTATGTTTAAATTGGATAGTTAAAAGCTCAGAATTCATCTTGTGATGCTCTCGGCTTAAGCAATTTAAACTGTGTGAATTTACTCTTAACTAATTCAGAATTCATTTCAGTAATGCTCTGATGCAGTTATTTGTTTTCTCTTTCTTCTTAAACCTTGCTTAAACTCAATTAACAACTCAGATTCATTGCCTCATTTAGCCTATATCCTCTGGAGATTTCTACTGGCTAGTCATTGTTTTCATTCAATTTCATAATTTTGACTCCTTAGCCCTGAGTGTTCCTCCCCTTCTTTGCCATCAATCTTATAAAAAAACCCCAAAACAAACCAAATCTAGCCACGGATTATCAAAGAAATACCCAGTGACACGAGAGATCCCTATCCGAGTTGAGTAGGCTAGTGCCTAGCTCTAAAGTAGGTTGAAACAGTTACCTCTGTCATTTGTCTATCAACCAGACAAAATTTATAGAGTGATAACACTGCCAAGTACTAGAATTGGATTTTTCTGAGTGGAAGGAAGTTGTGAATCCCAAATCTATTATCGTAGGACAACCTCTCACAGTTGATGACATCAAATCCATCATATGCGATGTATGTTGGGGGAACCATTTTGAGAATTTTTGTTCAAGGAAAGAAAAGGCTTGGGAGAACAAGCTTGAAGTAGCTCAAGTGATTTCGACCAAGGATGGGTTGTAGAAGAGAGTATCCTAACCCACCACCATTGCATGACTTGGAAAGAAGAGACAAAATAGTTCAAACACCATTGATGGGAGCGCTCAAAGAGGAGAAGGCCCATCAAAAAAAAAATAAGAGCAGTGAAAATAAGAGGCCACATAGAATTAGACATAGGAATGTTGTGTGCCTTCTCTATATGAAGGACCACTTCGCAAAATACTACCCATAGAAAGGGAGGGTCACTCGATTGGTTAAGAAAGATGATGTCCAACAAAATTCCAAAGAGAAACAACCTAGCATTTCAAAGGAGACAGTTCAGACTCAACGACGTTCAAAAGAAGCATTGGGGGATTTCATGCAGAGGAGTCAAAAGGAGGATAGAGAACCTTCGCAGAACTTGGACGAGATAGGTCTCCATTTTGTGAATGCAATAGTATGCAGACTGAAGGATGTGACACTTATTGACACTGGTGCAACACACAACTTCATTGGGGAATAAATTTTTAACTCACTTCATTGCAAGACGTAGGAGAATGCAAGTTTGTATAAGGTTGTTAACTTTGCTGTGAAGACGACAATTGGGATAGTTCATTCAACCCCTATGAATATAGGATACTAGTTCAACAACTTAGATTGGATGATTGTCCCTTTGGATGATCATGTTGTGATCTTGGGGAAAGACTTTTTTAAGTTTTCTCGAGCAGTCCCCTTGGTATCTGAAAATCGCTTGGTATTTTTGGGTGAGACAGAAGTACGAAGTGTGCCTATGGTGAGAAAAAGTAGGCTTGAATGGAAGACGTAGATCTCTGCTATTAGATTCGTAGAGGGGGTCAATGCAGGAAACCCTCTACACAACATGGTGCAGTAGACAATGGATGATCCAAACATACCCTCTTTGACAAACATTGGTGGAGGAAGTTGGAATCTGGTGGAAGTGGAGACTTTTGTGAAAGTAATTGTGAAGAATATAGGACTAGTGCAAGTACATTAGATGACACAAGAAGGAAAGGATCGAGAGATCATTGCGACACTTTTGGAATATGCGGGATAGATTAATCAGTCGAAGTCACCATCAAAATTGGAGATTTAAGGAGGATGGTTCAGTGACCTTCACAAATCCACCGAGCCGAGTGACATAACCAAACAACATGTTAAAGAAATCATCAGTTTTGACTTGGAGGATGAAGCAAAGGAGGTAGTAAGAGAGGATCATGCTCCCGCATTGATTGTTAACTTTTGTTGAAAATCCATGGGGATATATGACTTCCAATTGATAGCCGAACGACTTGAACAACTTGGGTGCTCACCAAAGGAGTTTGGGTTGGTCCTAAGGTATTTTTGAACTGAACATAAGTCAGACATGATGTTTTCTCATAGCCTTAGAGGTGGCTATCGAGCTTACACCATATACTAAGAAAGATAATGTGTGGTCACATTGCTAGGAGGAAATACAACCTAAGATACCTTGAGAGAGGCACAAACGTAGTGTAGGTGAAGTCGAGAAGGATAGTAATCTGGGAGCTTGGGCATGAAGAGAAGAACGCAGACGTAAAATAATGATTTTTGGTGTGAGAAAGTATGTTTTCATGGGTTTGATGCGATGGTAGGGCTAGCTACCCAACCAGTCCAAGACGCAGGGGAGCTCAATGTACATAGGCATATTAGGGTGCAACATGAAACATCCAAGTGACTATTTTATTAAGGGTTTGGCATAGGTGTTCTAGACGAAGTCTGGAAGTATTGGTGAAGTGGGAAAGGTGCATAGGCACATCTAGAACTATGGTTGGATAGAGTAAGAGGCACCTAGGTTTCTCATCAATGAAGTTGAATGATAGAACTGGTGATTTAATGACAAAGAATCACAATTCCATTGATGTGTTCAATTTAGACTTGTCTACGACTATAGGAGAAGGTCGGTGCGATGTTGGAGAAATGTGCGAGTAGTAGCATAGTTGGACGATGGAGCACTTGAATAACCACAAGGTGTCTTAGGTTGTGTAACCGGTGAGATGGATGAAATATGGAAGGGTGTTTCGGTGTAGATGAATGGACTGTTATGTGGTTCGACATGAAGAAGAGTGATGAAGGGATACGACAAGTCGGTGACTAGAAGCATAACCGACGAAGCCTCCTCAACATTGTTGAGCCATGCGCTCCTAGTACATTGTTCTATTGTAAACGAGATACAAGCTTGGTTCATTATATGATAATAAAATGACGGGTGTTAGGTCGA
>JASDQU010688990.1:26382-38796 GCA_032191745.1 Picea mariana
GCACAGATGCATTATTTGCAAGAGGATGCTCCCAGGAAAGAAATAGATCTAAGTCCTCAAGTGGGAGATCTAAGTCTAAGGGTAGATCTAAGTCTCTCAAAAAATTTGTAAAGGTATGTTGGAGATGTGGAAAAGAAGGGCAATACAAGAAGCAATGTAGATCCAAAGTTCAGAAAAAGAAGGGATCTGAAGAAGCTCCTTCTATAAAAGAAAATACCTCCAAGGAAGAAGGAGAGGATGTGTACTTGGATTATTCAAGCACACATGTAGATCACGAGGCATGGTTGG
This sequence comes from Picea mariana, assembly GCA_032191745.1. Classification (NCBI taxonomy): domain Eukaryota; kingdom Viridiplantae; phylum Streptophyta; class Pinopsida; order Pinales; family Pinaceae; genus Picea; species Picea mariana. Next base: position 26,671 of record JASDQU010688990.1, read on the forward strand.
TTGACTCAAGTGCATCCTTTCATATAATTCCCCACAGGGAGTGGTTCTATGAATATGAAAGGTATGATGGAGGTAATGTTTTCCTAGGTGATGACTCGACAACTAGAATCATAGTATGAGGAAAAGTCAAGTTGAGGCTCATAGATGTAAGGATTAGAACACAACCTGGTGTTCTGCACATCCTAGGATTGGCCATAAATTTGATTTATGTAAGAAAAATGGATGATGCAGGGGTAAAAACAATATTTGGAAAGGAAACCTATAGGATGGTTCAAGGAGAAATGGTGTTGTTGAAGGGAGTTTAGTTTGGAACTTTGTATAAGCTGCAAGGAAGTACTATTAGTGATGGGTGTAATAATTCCATTGTTCCTGATATTGGATTTGAATAAGAAAGAACTCCTATAGTCTCTGGAGAAAAAGTTATGTTGTGGCATCAAAGACTGGGGCATGTAGGAGAAAAGGGTTTTTGACTAATACACATTATAGGTATGGTTGAAGGTATATATAACTACTCTCTGGATTTTGATTTATGTGAGCATTGTGTATATGGAAAGGAGAATCAGGTAAGATGCCCCTCTGGTGCAATGAGGGTAGAAAAAAGTTTACAACTAGTGCACAGTGATGTGTTTGGACCTGTGTTGGTTCCATCATTGGGAAAATCTATGTAATATGTCTCTTTTATAGATGACTTCTCGAGGAATACTTGGATATATTTCCCCAAGAAGAAATATGAAGTCTTTGACATGTTTAAAGAGTTTAAGGCTCTTGTTGAGAATCAAACAGAGAAAAAAATGAAGGTGTTGAGGACAGATAATGGTGGATAGTTATGCAGAAATGAATTTGAAGAATTCTATAAGAAGTGTGGTATAGAAAGGCAAAAGACTACTCCATATACACCTCATCATAATAGAGTTGTAGAAAGGATGAATGGGACACTAATGGAAAAATCAATGTGCATGCTCAATAGTATCAGGTTAAGGAAAGAATTATGGGCAGAGGCAATGGGTACTGCATGTTACCTGGTCAACAATTCACCCTCATCATCACTGGATGACAAGACTCCACAAGAGGTATGGACTGGTAAGAAACCTTCTCTCACACATCTCAAGGTATTTGGCTATGAGGCCTATGTTCATGTTCCAAAGGAAAACAAGAGTAAGCTAGATAATAAGGATGAAAAGTGTATCTTTATTTGGTATACGGATGGTCTTAAAGATTATAATATTTGAAACCCAGAAAATAAGGAGGTTGTGTATAGCCGTGATGTGGTATTTAGAGAAATAAAAGATGTTTTCAAACAGGATGTTCTACCAAGTAAGGAAGAACCAAAGAAAATAGAGTTTGATTTAAAGGATGATGAATCAGACTCAACAAAAGAACAAGAATCAAAAGAAGAATATCCTCATGCTCTAGTATTGAGGAGATTGGTTCGGGAAAGAAGGAAATTAGAAAGGTATACTCCACTTGATTTTTGTTCAAATTTTTCTTTGTTTATTACTGATGATGATCCTAGAACTGTTAGGGAGGCAGTGGATTCAGAGGATGGAAAACTCTGTAAAAAGTCCATGGATGAAGACATGACAACCTTGGATAAGAATGAAGCTTGGGATCTAGTAGATTTGTTGACTGGAGGAAGTCCCATTGGAAACAAATGGGTATTTAAAAAGAAGTTGAATGCAGAAGGAAAAGTGGAGAAATACAAAGCTCGATTAGTAGAAAAGGGTTATTCCCATGTTAAGGGAATTGATTTTGGTGAGATTTTTTCTCCTGTTGCCAAGTTAACTTATATTATATTTATGTTATCTGTTGTTGTTGCATTTTATTTTGGAGTATAACAGATGGATGTGAAGACAACATTCCTACATGGAGATATGGAAGAAGAAATCTATATGAAGTAGCCAGAAGGATTTGTTTTGAAGGGAAAGAAGGAGTTGGTATGCAAGTTGAAAAAGTCCCTATATGGTTTAAAACAATCACCAAGGATGTGGTATCAAAAAATTGATACTTATATGCTAGGAATTGGCTTCAAAAGAAGAAAAGAGGATCATTGTGTGTATTTTAAATTAATTGGTAAGCATTTGATTTATTTGGTCTTGTATGTGGATGACATGTTGATGATAGGAAACAACAAGGATATTACCCAGGATTTGAAAACTCACTTGTCCTCTAAATTTGACATGAAGGATCTCGATGTTGCAAATATCATTTTGGGCATGGAAATTAAAAGAGATCGGGAAAAGAGGAAACTTTCATTAAATCAGAGAAAATATGTCAAGACAATATTGCATAGGTTTAATATGCAGGAATGTAAACCTATCAAGGTCCCTATTTCTATTGGAATAAATTTACATGTTGATCAGTGTCCCAAGACATAGAAAGAGGAGGACATGTCTTGTGCTCCATATGCAAGTGCAGTTGGAAGTTTGATGTATGCAATGGTTTGTACTAGGCTGGACATTGCACATGCAGTGGGAGTTTTGAGCAGGTATATGTCAAAACCAGGGAAGGAGCATTGTACAACAGTAAAGAGGTTTTTTAGGTATTTGCGTGGCACTTCTAGCTATGGATTGTGCTACCAAGGCAGACCAAGATTAGATAGATTGTTGGAAATACATGGATTTGTGGATGCAGACTGGGATGGAGATCTGGATCATAGGATATCTACAAGCGGGTATGTGTTTAACCTGTTTGGAGGAGAAATCAATTGGATGATCAAAAGACAGTTTGTAGTGGCACTTTCAACTATAGAAGTTGAATACATGACAACCACTCATGAAAGCAAGGAAGAAGTATGGTTACAAAGATTGTGTTTAGGTATTGGGTTGGTACAACAAGCTATAAGGATAGATTGTGACAGTCATAGTGCAATTTTTCTAGCAAAAAACCGAACTTATCATTCAAAGACAAAGCATATTGATGTTCAATATCACTTTCTGAGAGACATTGTTGAAGAAAATAAAGTGTTGTTGATGAAGGTGGACACTTTGAAGAATGTTGTAGATTCATTAACAAAATCTGTGAGCACTGAGAAGTTCTCTTGGTGTAGAGGATCTATGGGAATTGTTGCCCCGAATTGTTGACTATGTAACCCTGTAACCCCCTTTATGCAAAGAAAACAACCAGTGGGAGAATGTTGGGTATGTGTTATATTCTTTGCATGACTAGCCGATTTTTTTTTTGCCTCAGAAAACATGTCACCTTTTTGCCTCATTTTTTGTGTCACCTCGACTTTCATGTCCATTGTTGGGCGATTTTTCAACACATGGTTTTTTGTCGATGGTTTTCTATTTACAGTTAAGGAATTAGGGTTGTTGACTAATCCAAGTCATTGGATTAGGGTTTTGGATGTCGTTGGCTCCTATATGTATATTGTATTGTAAAAAATGTATGTTGTGGATGAATATAGAATATGTTGGTTTTCCCAGTTTGGGTTTCCAAGGGGAAAATATCTGTGTAATGTGTGTATTTTCCATTGTATCTTTTTTGTTCTTTTACTGAAAATCTATTTGCAGTAAATAATTGTACAAGGTTAAAATCTACATTTTAAGGCAACTTTCTCATGCTTTAATGGTTGTCTGTTGTTTGGCATGTGTAGGTGAGATCATTTAACCCTCCAACAATGTGTTTTAATCCCCAAAGTGAGGGCATTGGGTTTCTTTTTTTCTGCAACTCTCCTTCACCAAGAGAAAACGATACTACATTGCCACATTGTTTTGGAGAGTTGACAAACATTAGAAGAATTGAGTTGCAAAAGGGTTGAATAGGTTTTAGATCATTGATAATTTTTGGGAGGAGGAAGGTTTTATAGCGATATTTGCCTCACCATTTCTATCTTGCATAGAGGGCCTTTTTCCATTTCCCTATGCAGACTTGTCATCCCTTTTTGATGAATCCAGAGCCAAAAATATACATTTTCCACATTTACGCTCCCTATCAGTTAGCAAGATGTGTATACACTAGCTACTCCACTATAGCCCGCGTACATCAGAATTTGTGCTAGAAAATACAAAATGAAGTCGGGTTTCCATGTCACAACATACGATCTTTGATCCTTGGCCTTCCACATACTGGAAACGTTCCGAATCGGCGCTTCAATTGCATTCTGAAGGCTATTAAAGCACAATTTTGAGCTATGGAAAAGAGGAGAAAGCATTCAACTTTGAGAGCAAAGTTACTCTGGAGAAATTACTTCATATTGAGTCTGCATCCCTTTGTCCCTCAAGTCTGAACATAGTGTTCAGCCTCCAAGCTCTTTCCCTATTGTTGAGAGAACCTCATTGAATCTCTCTTGTGAACTTGCCTTTGGTGGAGGATTGAAGTGGTGGAGGCCCAGTTGGAAGGAACTTGGTTTTGAACTATGTCGACACGAAAGTTTGTAATGTTGTCACTTCTATTGATCAATTATTAATAGAAATTCTCCTTTCCCGTCCTATTGGTATATTGCAAATGTATGATTATTATCCATGGGCATGTTTGTAATGTTTATTGATGGATTGTTATATCTAATGTGCTAACCCCTTTATATCATCACTATATACTTGCTCTGCTTGTTTGTCAAGAACTTATTGCAGGTATAAAGCTTTGGCCTCAAGTGCTCAACGGTGGAACACCATCAAATGTTGGATCGATGTAGGCCTCTTTCTTATCTTTCACATTAGTTTATATAGCATATGTTGGAATTGAGTTGATTTCTGCAATCATACCTGTCTGTTGTGGTTTACCCTTGGCCATAAAGAGTTTTTCCCTCGTAACAGAATTGGCGACTCCACTGGGGAGAGATATTCCTTCTAAGGGTTGAAGTACTTTTTCTTCCTGCATTGTTATTTTTCCTTTATGTTTCTTGTCGTATCACTACTTGACAGATTCTATTCACTCTGGGTTTGAGTTTTCAGCCTTCTTGCCTTTGCTTGGCCTTGTTTTAAACCATATACGCACATTTTTCCCAAACAATTGCGTATACATGCTTGTTGTCTTACTGCAGGATGCATATATACGCTCTGTTCTCCTGAACAGTCCCATATACCACTTTCCTTTGCTTGTTTTCTTGTTTTAGTGATCGTTGGGTGAGTTTTGAGGATTGTTGAGCCTTCTTAGACCTCTGTAGTGCCTACTGAGTTTCTCTAGGTTGACAGGAAACCTGTTGGGAGTTGAATTTTTGGGCGTAGTCTTTCTGTTTGTTTTTTATCCTTGTTGTCCTTGAACCCTGGGTTGTTTGCTTGGCTGCTTGATATTCTGCTTGAGTTATTTCATTTATACACAATAGAATTTAGATATCAGGTTGCTTTACAGTCCATGCATTTTCTCTTTAATATATTGAAAATACAAAAAAATATGGCATTTTGCATTGGTTAACATTTTTGTCTTTGAGCCTTTATCATTAGCTTAGTTCATTTAGTGAAAGATTGCATTTTAATTCTGAATTACAGAGTTGAAATTGAAAATTGCACTGCTTTTATTAGCATATCATTCATTGAAAAGTTAAAGATAGACTTTTCATTATATTCATATCCATTTTCTTGCAGAGTCATAACATCATGAGTTTCGCTTCCATACCTTTTTGAGTAACCACGACCAATAAAATTTACGCTTTAAACTAAAATTGATTAGTCACGATTTTATTTTTTAGGGTGCACAAACTAGTCTAGGATTTAGTGCCTTGAAATAGGATTTTGTGAGTAAACTTCTCCAAGGAAATTAAATCAACATATGTGTCTGAGACAGGGAGTTGAGAATTCAATTGTATAATTGGTAATATAAGGAGGCTCCGCTCACACCGGAGTTAATCACGAGGTCACGCGAAGTTAGTTGAAGGGATAACCCCTGGATACTCACCTAGCGTCAGAGATATTTATGTGGATTTATTCGTATTTGGGGATATTTCTAGTACCCATACCTCTGTCAGAGGCGGTGCTTTCAAGGTTTCAGGCTTTGCTACCCTGCCCATACGGGGATCCAGACTTACGATTGCTCATTTGTGCATTGGTTATACAGTGGTTTATTAGTTGCTTGACTTAGGTATCTCATAAGTTACTTGCAGGGGTTATTCTACTTGTACCCTGGGTCAGATAGGGGTCGGACAACACACAACCTTTATGGAGGATTACCTCTTCAGGGGGATCTGACCGACTAGTTTTTAAGCCTACGAGGGCCCCTATAAATGATTCTGTTACCTCCAAAATTTAGCGGAGAGTCTCAGGTCCCTCTTGGACGAGACATACCTTCTTTAGCGAGGGAAGCCACTCAGCCACTTTAGCCTATTTGCATGCATATTGGTTGTTGGACTTTTTGGTATGCTCTTTGACTACTAGTTGACCTTAGAAGTTTATTTTGGGTTTCATCATTTTGAACAATGAAGTTTCTTTTGCTCCCTCATTCACTGCTACCCACCCCATGATACCTACTAATTTCATGGGGACAGACCCTTCCGCCTTTTACAATGTATGCATAACTACAACACTTAGTCCACATCTTGGGTCTCTAGCCATTTTTCTATTGATATGCCTTCCCCCGTGCAACCCTCTTCCTAGCCCGCATATATGAATCCTAGAATTGGACCCGGGGGCACCATGGCTCCGATGCCTACTTCTTCGTTTGATATGAGTCGTGTCCCCATGGGAGTTTGGAACCTTCCCCCCTACGGATCCAATACTAGCTATGCTCTTTCATGAGCCAGTACTCAGATGGGTGTTTATCCCACTTACTACACCCCACCCAGGTATATTTTGTCCACCATGTCAGTTCCTTCGAACACTTTTTCCATGACAGGTGATCCTCAAGTGCCCCCAAGTCTTTCATATGGGGAGAATCAATTTTACGGTTCAGGCTACCCTCTTTATGGGACCCCTTCGCAAGGGGTCAACATATATCCTCACTCGAATAATCCTTATCCTACCTCGGTCTCTTCACAGACCTCAGTGACGATGCCCATCCAAACCTCTTCGAACCATTTTCACATGAACCAACACTTTTTTGGGCTGGGGCAGGGGGTACACCAAGATCCTGCCTGGCTTGCAATTTTTCAGAATCAATCTTTCCCCGGACCTTGGAATCAAATGCCACAATCTATCGCCAACATAGTCACTGTCAATCGTACTAGTGCTCCATCACCAACCTCTTCCAATCATGTCGAAGATGGGTCAAATTTTTCTACAAACTATGTCGACAGCTTGCCCCCAACCTCTACCAATTATGTTGGGGGCACCATTCATTTTTCTTGAATCATAGTCATGTCACGTCTCTAGCCCCTATTCATCATACATGAGATGAATCTCTTTCCCCTGCTAGTTACATCAAGAAGCCTAGATGCCTCAGATGTAAGCCTAAATTCCTTTGCAGGACTTGCAAAAGAAGTCACCTTACTCATTTGTGTCTGATTACTGTCGATATACCAGAAGCGTGGGTCTCACCCAAGAGCCCTTCAGATTCTGAGGCATCCATGGTTTCTCCTCACACCACTTCTCCCTTGATCATCTCGGTGGTTCCACCGACACAATCCTCTCCCGACCTCACCCCCTTTGTCAAGGGTGAAGCATCTCTTTGCCCCGTTACTATGCATCTTCTTCAACCTATAATTGAAAAAGTGGATACACCAGTGCAATATCTGGTCAATCCTACTCTCCATGAAGAGAGGGATGCACATTTCAATCATGTCATCAACATTCCAAATCCTCCCCATTCTGAACGAGAGAGATTTATTCTTCCCCCAAATTCTCTCCCTCCAAGTCCTGACGGGTTTCCCTTCAATTGAGATGACCTAATGGGGCATCTCATACCCCCACCCATGTATTTTCCATTAAGAGACATTATCTGAACCATCATGGAGACGGTATCCTCCATTAGCACCTTCTCCTCCTTGACTTGGAGAGATTTGGGTTTTCCCAAGATTTTATCAGCTATCCATGAGATACTGACTTTCCGCAGAAGACCGAGATGAGAGCCTTGGCCTCCCCCTTTACATGTTGATTAAGCCAAAAAAATGAGTCTTAATTAAGCTCTTTTCTGAATCATCTAAAAAACCGAAAATATTGCCAAGTGATTTGTCCTTTTCACACTCGTTAAAATTGGATTTGAAAGGTTATGAGTCTTAGTTAAGCTCTTTTCCGACTCATTATCAAAAATAGAAAAGATTTCTGAGTGAACTTGTCTTTTTCACACTCGTAAATTGGATTTGAAAAGACACTATTTGGCACAAGTTTACCGCTTTTTCACACCAAGTAGACTAAAAGACATAAAAAATGACATGTTTTGGCGTTAAGTTGTGATTGCATCTCATGCCCTTGCTTGCAGTATTGAGCCTTTAGCCGGATCTCTCTTTGCATTATAAACCATTGCCTAAGCAATTTTCCCATCCTCAACCAAGCAGAGCCTTGTTTATATACTTCGCAATTTGACACCCTATACCCTGGAGGGAACATCACCCCGAGTGTCCATCTCCCGCATGCATTCCCCTGCATTGAGCATAGGTACGTTCCATTGCTAGAACTAGATTTGCTTACTTGCGACACTCGTTCCCTCCTCTATATCATAGCATTCATTTTTTATGAAAAAACAAAAAAAGACGGGAAGGAAGGGAGTACTATATTGTAATTGGCAATAGTCGTGTCACCTTTGAACAAAGAACAAAGTTATTGAGTCCTTGCGTCACCATAATTTTGGGTTTAGCATGGCCTTAGGAAGCTGATCTAGTTACAAAGTTTTCTCTACCAATTGGTTACTCTTCCAGTCCCCATAGAGAACATTATTGATGCCTCCTGCATCTAATAGTCACATCATTGAGTCTATGCTGTCGGAGTCCACCATGTCTCATGCTCTTGTTCAAAGGAAGTCTATCAGTCTGCGTCGGCCACTCCTCAGAAGTCTTGACTTTGTATGTCAGCCATACCCTCAGTTTGTCTCAGAATCACATGATACTATGGCCTTATTATGCACCCTGGCCCTACTTTCATCATTGGTAGGTCACCTTGAATGCAACAATCGACACTTCATCATTGGTCGTTGACTGGGTGGTTTCCCTTGTGTTCCACGATAAGACATCTATTCACACTTTGGGATTCGTGCAGTGTCTTGGTTTCCATTAGCCTTATTAGTGGTTTCCTCGCCTTTGTCAGCAGTTTTCATCATTGGCTGCTATTCAGAGGGTATTTTTCATATACCGCTTGCACTTGCTACACGCGAAAGACGCACAGGGTCGTTGGTTCATGAAAATTTTCTTTGTCCGATCTCCACCAAATCATGAAGCTCCTACTTTATTCCTCGTGTTGATCGATGAGAGATGCCTTAATGCTCTCTTTTCAGCAAGTCTCTTTCCATCAAACTCAGCTCATTTATTCTAGATATGGGACCTAGAGTTTCGTGAGTGCCTTGAGGCTTGCAGTCATTAGTGGCAGGCTCTCTTGCCATTGACAGGTGGGAATACATCAATATCTCGTGATCGATGGATTTCTCAAGTGTTCAACACCAACTCCTTTATTCACACTTGTAGAAATGTACTCGGTGCCTTGATACGTACTTTCATTATTGGTAGGTTGTCTCACATTTGTTAACGATATATCTCAATGACTGGTAATCAAACGATGTCTCATTGTGTTCGACCTCAACTCCTTTTTTCACATGATATAGACTTGCACCTTGGAGGATTGTGTAGAAGACTTGAAGACATCACTATGTGTCTGTAGCTTTCCTGAGCTGTTGCTTCTCTTTCATTGGACCAACACCTGTTCGAATTTAGTGATCATGGGAGATTAGATTGTACGTCATGGTATATAGATATCTTCAGATTGATTTTGAGGCTGGGCCTTGTTCATGACTATGACAGCTTTTGGCATACAACCACATTCGTATTTGCCTATTCATGGCCATGAACACTTGTTTGGTATATTTTCCACATGGATCTGCATTGTATTCTTGGCAGCCATGTATGCAAAGTCAATACATAATTTGTTAAGCAATTGAGCTTGTCCAGCTGGTTCTCTACCACTCCACTTCTGGGTTATTTATAATGTATTTCGTCCATCGGAGATACTCCTCTGATCTCACACATTAGGGTGCATCTATTATAGCGAGATTTGCCTCACCATTGCTATCTTGCACAGAGGTCCTTTTTCCATTTCCTTATGCAGACTTATCATCCCTTTTTGATGAATCCAAAGCCAAAAATATACATTTTTCCACATATATGTTCCCTATCAGTTATGCAAGATGCATATACACTGGCTGCTCTATTACAACCCGTGTACATCAGAATTTGTGCCAGAAAATACAAAATGAAGTTGAGTTTCCATGTCACGATAGAAGATCTCTGATCCTTGGCCTTCCACATAATGGAAACGTTCCGACTTGGCCCTTCAGTTGCATTCTGAAGGCTATAAAAGCACAATTTTGAGCTATGGAAACGAGGAGAAAGCATTCAACTTTGAGAGAAAATTCACTCTAGAGAAATTACTTCATATTGAGTCTGCATCCCTTTGTCCCTCAAGTATGAACATAGTGTTCATCCCCCAAGATCTTTCCCTATTGTTGAGAGAACCTCATTGACTCTCTCTTGTGAGCTTTCCTTTGGTGGAGGATTGAAGTGGTGGAGGCCCAGTTGGAAGGAACTTGGTTTCTTGGTTTTGAACCGTGCCGACACAGAAGTCTGTAATGTTGTCACTTCTATTGATCAATTATTAATAGAAATACTCCTTTTCCGTCCTATTGGTATATTGAAAATGTATGATTATTATCCATGGGTATGTTTGTAATGTGTATTGATGGATTATGCTATCTAATGTAATAACCCCTTTATATCATCACTATATACTTGCTCTGCTCGTTTGTCAAGAACTTATTGCAGGTATAAAGCTTTGGGTCGAGGTGCTCAACGGTGGAACACCATCAAACGTTGGATCGAGGTAGGCCTCTTTCTTATCTTGAACATTAGTTTATATATCATATGTTGGAATTGAGTTGATTTTTGCAGTCATACCTGTCTGTTGTGGTTTACCCTTGGCCATAGAGAGTTTTTCCCTCGTAACAGAAAGTTAAAGATTTATTGACAAAGAGCCTAATGACAATTGGATTTAATATTGTATTTGAAAATGGAGAAATGAAATGGCAATGCAAATCCATCTTGATGAATTGCTCATTGAAATTCTTATTTACATTTAAATTCTGCTCAGGAGCTTGATAGTTTTCTCCATTTTCAATACTTCAAGTATGAGTTTTCATTGAGAACTCTCTCATTGGATAAATCTAGCGACTCCTTCACCGTGCCTTGTGGAACTTATGTTGAAGGATGATTTCTCTTGTTTAATAAAGCATCATGGAGAAAGAATCATGAAACCATCCTTTGGGTATCCTTTTCCTCCATAGTTTGATTTAGTGCTTGCATTTTATGTGCATATTTTTGTGAAGGTCTTGGAGGAAAAGAATCATAGATTCACTACTTGAATATTCATGAGGCAAAGGGTGGAGAAAAATCATGAAACAAAGTGAAGTGAATCACATTTTACACTCACCATTAATTCCTTTAATGGATGCAAAGTTTATGAAAATTAAAGGAATTAATGATATAGTTTGTTTAGTGGAAATTTAAAGGCATTTTAATAAAATTATACCATAACTCTCATGCACATTGTGGTAAGATTTTTTAAGGGTTCCCCATTTTAGAGCTTGGCAACACTACATTGAAAAAATTATTTCCTTATTGTAGAAATCTTATAAGTTTTCTTTGAATGTTGATTGTGCTAATATCATGGTTTACAATTTTCAAGCATGTACATAATTTTTCAAAGGCATTGGAAGTTGATGTTTTGTGTTAAAAAAAAATTCCAAATATCGGATACTTGATTCTTCTTATTGAGAAATTCCAACCTAAAACTTACTTTCTTGTGAAATCTCTTATAAGACCATTTTTTGAAGGCTAGTTGAATTAATGGCATGATTTGACACTTACATTTCATGCACATATTTTCGAATAAGCATTTAACAAAAGGGCATGAAAGAATCATGATTTTTTGAAATCCATTTATTGAACCATATTTAAGTTTGTTATAAGAGGCTGATTAGAAAAATCTCAAACAAATTTCAAATTTTTTAAATCACTCACTAAGAATTGCATTACCACTATCTAACATTTAAGATTGCACA
>JASDQU010688991.1:604-17455 GCA_032191745.1 Picea mariana
AAAACATCCCACTACTGAAAATACAGGCCAAAAAATAAAAGCAACAAAATAAAGATACATGCTCAAAGGAGCTTATTTATATACAATTCTAAACTAATAAAACACTTTACATGGGGCTAGGTGAAAGAAGACTTCCACCATAGCCAATCAAGTAACTTCCTGAAGGGAAGCTCTTTCTTTATGTCGATGATCACTAGCAGATGGTGTAACCGTGATGGCAGAACAACTACACTCTTCAACTTCTCCTCATAGGGTGAAGTTGATATGGAATAGGGTAGCTCCAAGGCATAAAGGACATGCCACTCCATGTACTCACTGACAGGATCATAGAATGAGTGGAAAACCATGTGAAAAGGGTAGCAGCAGGCCTGCTCTGCTCCACAGCTACTCCTACAGGCTTAACTTCATGAGTCTGCATAGGTGAATGGGCAGGCTCCGAGTAGGAAGTCACATGTTCCACTGGTTTTTTCTGCTCTTCTTCTTGGCTCTCCCCCAGGTTCGATTCATATTCATCATAAATAGGGACCATGGGGTGGTTCTTCTTGCTGATTGGATCTTCAGTATCTCTATAGTGATCAAATTTAGGATAATCTTGTAGCTCATCATCACTATAATATACATCAAAAAGGGGTTGTCCTTCATTGATATGATCCTCCTCCAAAACAGTGATCCCGTAAAAAAAATCCGTTTTAGGGATAGTGGGACTTGCTGGTTCTGGCTGCTCACACATAATATTTTTCTCTTTATTCCCAAGAAAAAATATATCGTGAGAAACCCCTCGAAGGAAAAGAGAAAAATCCTCCTCCACAACCATCCCCTCTTTAAAAACGGGAAGGTCTTCGTCGTCATAAGAAGGGCTTCTAGGAACATCTACTTCAACCCGATACCCAGATAAGCCATCTACTATAGACCACATCTGCTCTATAAACTCATAATTTTCACAAGAGGCATGTTGATCGTTATGAACATCTTAAAGAATAGGTGCATCTCAAATAATGTCAGATGCTTCCGTTCTAGGGCTAACACAATTAATATCATTCAACACCTCTATTTTTTCATGGCAAATTCTTTCCTCGACAGTAAAGGATTTATCATGGACATGGTCTTCAGGGCCAGTAGAGGCTTCATGAAGCAAAGAAAACTCCTCACAACAGTTTTCAAACAAACAATCAGCTGGATAATAGTCTTTACAAAATGAATTGAAATCTGTATGAAAACCTATTAAAGAGTGGATGCTTACAGTGGGAAGAGACCGGCACCATTCAAGAGAAGCTCCCTTCAATGAATACTTGAAGAGCTTAATATGGACATCTCCATGCATGATATTAAGTCGATGAATAACCTCATGAAAGTCTAGTAAATGCTCAGCTGGTACCTCCCAACTCTTTGCGTGAAATTCAAGGAGGAAATTTTCCCATATGTCTCTATCAGGAAGTGCATTAGGAAAACCAACTATCTGGAAAAAGTCACAGAAAGCAAACCTTTTAGCTAAGATTTCTCTATATTGAACCAGTGGAGTCGCTGATTGATCCTTGAATCATGGAGTCGCCAGGTGAAAGATTTACAGCTTCGAATGTGTCTGGTCTTTGTTCACCATCAAAGGCTAGATCTTAACGTTGTTGTTACCCCAGGAAGCTTCTCAGGCTGAGAAAGAAGCTACTGAAACCTTCTCGAGAAGGCTCCTTAGGGTCAGCTTTCAGGTGTGCTAACAATAGCTACAGCTGAAACAGTGAAGTGGAAACAATGGAGTTGCCACAGTGGAGTCGTGAGGTGCACAGTAGCAATATTTAAGGGCTCTGATGTTTGATGCACCTTCAGAATCAGAGGCTCAATGTCATTCTACCTAGGGAAAATCTTCAACTTCGTCCTCGGCAATGGTGCCAGAAATGTTAGCATCAGAAGTCACTCCTGGATTTCTTGCAGAAGCAGAGCCCAATGCCCATTAGTTTTATGTCACGATTTTTTTAATGGGCTGATCAAATGGATAAAGACTCAAGAAGATATAGCTTTAACTCAGGAGACCGGGCCTAGTATGTATACAGCAAGAGAGGTCTTGATCCAACTTCCGTCAGTAAATGGGTTAAAGGGTGATAGATGGAAGACTTGTGAGAAGGGTGAGCACGACTGCCTCGGGTGACAGGCCTTCAGAAGATTGAGGATGAAAAACTCAGAAGCCAAGATCCTCTTGGTCCAGAGCCTCAAGGAGCTGAAGGGTGACTCGACTGGATCCTCCAATTCCAAGTCGTTCAATGCTAAGAAAATCACAGGAACCGATTAGAAACAATGTAACTGTTACAGTGATCCAACCTACATCATCCTATAACAACTACCACTCGACTGGATCCTCCAATTCCGAGCTGTTCTAACATGGTAAACAAAGAGATGGAAAGAAGCTAACATCCATAAGTAAGAAATCTCAAATGCCTTATACATAAACCAGAGCGACCAGTGCTTCATCAAAACTTTACAATCGGGAGCTTTGCTCAACCATCGATCCCTTTCAAAAATAGTGAAAACGCCTACATATACTCAAAAATAACAGTAGTAGCCAAAAACGAGACGCTGCATTAAAGAATTGCATCTGCCTGACTTCTGATAGCCTGCCTATGTAGACTCAGGATGATCATGCGCCTATGACAGACGCCATTAGATTTTGGATTGTCCTTCTACAGGTGATTCGATGTGCTTTTAATTCGTTGTCGGACTTTCCCTTTATGGCAGAGCCGATGTCTAACCACCTACAGCAACTGCAATAACTGCCATCTTGGGATCAGGAACAGATCTGGTCAACTCTGCCTTTTGGGGACGTGGAGGTCTTTTCGAGGGGCCACCTAGACCAGAAGAACGACTCATGGGATGAGAGGTGGAAGATGTGGCATACTCGATGAGGATGGTGTAGGTGCCAGTATGGTATGGTGAAGGGACAGGAGACATCGAATGGAGGGAGGTGCTGAGGTAGAGGTGACTGGGTGAAAGGGACACATGGTAGGCGGTGAGGACTTAGGACCAGTATATTCATGCCACATACAGATAGGGGGCCCACTAGAGTGAAATTCCATTCTGGACCCCCCCTCCATTAAAGACAGAACCGATGGGGGGGTCTGGAATCCAATACAGACTATAGATCTAAACACCGAGACTTGGGCCGTCCAGATGCGCACATACATTATCTCTGATTCTGGGTCCCCTCCCTCTCGTTAAAGCCAGAATGACAGAGGGGGTGCGGAATGGGCCCTCATCCATGAATTTGAGTGCCTGGACTATGACCGTCCAAATCTATGCCCTCTTTAAATTAAATTTGCCCGAGCCTTACTAATGGATGAATGGCTGAGATGACCTCGCCGCTTTCAACATGAAAATCTTGAAGGGCCCCACTCGTGGCTCAACTATTGCACCATGTGTCCTTCAGATGGACGGTCCCAATTCTTTCGGGATTTCTGGCACCGAGGGTTCATGATGCAACGTTTCTCAAAATCTCGGTTGACCAAACCACGAAAGCATGGATGTATGCCATGTGTCCTCCAGAGGAATGATCGAGATGGAATTTGATGTTAGAAGAGGGTTGCCTCCATTATCAGGTTCGCTTGACGTTATTGGGTGCGAGGACCATGGGCTTAGCTTCAAAGGCGCTTATCGACGATTCGGGGTTCGGGATTTCGAGATGTAGAAAGAGGTGAAACCCTCACCCTTCGAACTCCCGAATGCCGAAATGTTGACGTGACTAGATCTTATGCCACACATCCTTTGGATGGATGACTGATATCCTTTCTTGCATGCAATATAGACGCTACCTATAGCGCTAATCCCGGTGGAACTCTGCTAACCGCGATTTCCCATCGTCCGTTGATCTGCTGTTATAGATGAATCTGGGCCGTTGACAACGTAATTTCACCCGCTCACTTGATTTTTAGCCTAAAATGGGGATTTACGTGCTACGCTTGGGCATTCTTTGTGCAACCTACAACTCTGGATGCTCTCGGGCCCAAGACAAGAATTGTTGCTAACGGATTGCATGAGTCTGATATATTGTTGAGAAAAAATCTATTTCATATTTTTAAAGAGTTATCATGTATGGTTAGTTAAAATATCATTTTATAATCAATCACGCATGCAAGGATGAGCTATTCAAATAAAAGGCTAAAAACAGAGGCTTATTATGCCTCTGTCAAAGGGAAGACCGCTACTATCCATTCCACATATTTAGATAATTCTCGTAAATCTGTGTCCTCCCACTTGCATTGGAAGGATGATTGTTCTCATATGATCAACAACATGAGACTTAAGGATTGAACGCAGCCTAAGACAAGTGCAGAAGGACTAAAATATGATAGCATCAACAAAGGAAATATGGCCTCACAAACCATAAAATATGGCTTTTGAGTTTTATTTTATCTATTATTGGTGATAGTTGACTTCAGGAATGTTTGGACAATATGTTTTATTTGTGGACATATGAGTAATGTTTTTTTGAAAATAATTTCAGTTATCATGAGCTAAATTAAGAAATGTGAATATGTGGATGGGAGTCACAAGGGGTCCTCCCTACTATTTATTATTTAATTATAACCCTTATTATGATTAGTAATTTTCCCCCTAACTAAAATTTGGTTGAATATTTTAATTAACTTAACTATTGAGTTGGTTCAACTACTTCAACCAATTCTAATTTGTTAAAAGCAAAATGAAAGGGAAGAACAAAGGGAGGTTAGAAGCATAAGTATACTAAGGTTTGATCTTTAAGTTTATGTTGCTATTGTATAGTTTTTATTCATTCATTATTCATCACAAACCTCATTCTTTTTTATGACAACAGGGTCTTATTGTAGACAACAATATTTAGGGCTGAATCACATCATTCAGACACTTGTTTTTCAGAGGTGTTGATCTATCTTTGATAGTCTGTGTAGACTTGTTTGTTTGTGAATTAATTCTCATGACTAACAAAGGATATTGTGCAGAGTCGAGTGGGAAACAATCTGTGGCAAGGTGATCCATCTTTTAGAGTTCAGTTTTGGTTTTTTGTTACAATTCCTTTTGTATGTTCCATTGGGGATGTCTAAGTTTGACTTTGGTCCAAAATTTCTGCATGAGATTTTGTAAAGGAAATGACTCTTTGGTGAATTTGAATGAAATAAAGGATTGCTTTATGTCTCATTTGTCTTGATTATCATCTTGGTGACTTTACTTCTATCTTTACATTAATTTCAGCAACTGATATGTTCAAAAAATTACATAAAAATTAAATTTCCAGCAAGCTTTTTGTTGATAAAAGACTATCCTAAGCACTTGTAATTAATACTTGTGAGTTAGGATGTTATTTTTGTTGTCTATAAAATTAGGGTGCTATTCCCGTCTACTTTGCTTTAGCCAATAAGAGTATGAAAATTCTTGAGTAAGATCATTTCATATCTTTTCCTCAACACCTTTGTGCATCTCCTGATCTATGTACCAATTCCCTGAGATCCCCTCCAATGTATGAATAAAGTGATGAGGTCATTCCTTTGGTGGTGTTATCTTCCATTATGTTCTGCACTTCTCCAAGTGTTCATCTGGTTTTCCTTTCCCATCATACTTTTGCACTGTATTGCTCCCTTGTTCTTCACCAAATCTAATGTGAAATAGTTTTTTGTGCACAACCCACCATCTTGCAGGTGTTTCCTTGAGTGAAATATCCAGGGATAAGAGCCTCTAATTTTCCAACACTTCCTCATATTTTTTCAAGAATTCCTTTATGTTGTTTAGCCCATGAAAACTGGGAGGTTCTCTTATCTTTGTACCAACCCATATTACTGTGAAGTCTATTATTGCACACCTCATTGTAGAGACTTCATGTAATCATTTTTGCCAATTCCCAAAACATATGTGTGAGTCGAAATCACATCATGTACTTCTTCTCTAGATGAGTACCCCATCTACAGTTGAGTTTACATAATCCTCTTCTTTCGCGGTGGTTATGTACAAATGATTTATTTCTTACAGATCCAAAAACGTCACCTCTACAAACGTTTCTCCTTCTAAAGGATATAATGGTGGAATGACGAGCTATCTTCGCCTGCTTCAAAATTCATTTGTCTTGTCTCCAGGTTGGTTATAACCTAGCTATCAAATTCACATTCTAATCCAGGTAATCCTAGGTAAGGTGTTGTGCCATCTACTATCTCTATCACTTCAAAATTTTCCATAGTGCACACTCCATCAAAATCTACTGTCAAACCTTTAATCCTCCTAATTGGTAACACTCTGTGTTGATTTGCTAGTTTCAATTGGACACGTGAATAGCCTAATATGGGTTCTCCCATACACTTCCATTTCTTCCTAGGTAAGACATTTACTTCAGGGAATAAATCTAGTATAATATCTCCCATGTTGAAATCCCCAAGGTTGGCATTCAGTTTGAATTCTCTGGTTGTCCTTCTTCTTGTATGGATATGATTGATTGTTTTCTGATCTAAATTCCCTTCTACTTATGTGTTTCATATTTCTAGAAGATTTTGTAAATCCTTCACATATGATGGATCATTCAATAACTTAACATAGGATTGAAAAATAGTCTTTATGGTACTTATTTTCTCTAAAGGTTGTCATTTACTATTATGGTCCATTGAATATGGAATCTTGTACATTGGTGGGTTTTGATTTTGTTGAGCGACTGATGTATATGCAACATTATTATTGAGAAGCTCTTGTCTGGCCTCCTTAAATTTTTCCTTTTATTTTCATGCGCCAAACTTCTTATGTGGCTCAGTATTCTTCTTAACCCATTGGTGTTGAGCTGTATCTTGATTTTATGCATCATCTCCTGACTTGGATCCTCCTCAAGTGACTATATTGATGTTTCTCCCATCATCCCTAGCTTCTGCAAAAATCCACTGGACATTTTAGTTGTTCTGATTCCTTTTTTCTTGGATATGTCCCAAGAGTGTTGGGCAGTCTTTTGTGTCATGGTCTACTATGTGACTGTACATACATGTCGTTAGTGGAAGTGGACAATCCATTGCATAATGTCCTATTTGTTAAAATTTTTGGCACACTAACAATCCTCTACCTTGTCCAATTCCTCCTCTACCTTGTCCTCCACCTTTGTATCCACCTTGATCTCCTTGCGGTGTGTTGTATTGGGGTACCTAGTTATAATGTGGGAGGTTACACCGTGGTTGCACATTATTGTACTGTAGTTGTGCATTGTTGTATGGTCGTGGTACCTATATATACTAAGGTGTAACTTGTCCTATCATCATTTATGTTTGAACCCTATAAGTTTTTGAATTTCTTTCTCTCATCAGTTGCAATGTTCTACAATCCTTAACATCATGACCCACTGATTTGCGAAAATTGCAATATGAACTTTTTGGTATTGTCTTATACTTCTTCATCATTGGAAAATGATATTTATCATGCACATGTGTCTTACAAATATCACACCATGGTCCTCTTATTGTCAAGGGGTTCAAAACCCCTGTTTCCAAGTACTTCGCAAAACTTGGACATTCCTTCTTATGGTGTCCTTTTGTCCTTCATAACATACACCAAACAAATTCTCTTTTCTCTTTTCCTTTATTATGGTGAAGTTGAAATGTAATATTTTTCAAATCCTCATTCACCTCTTCTATTGTTGGATCTATCTACTAATACTAGTTCTCTTCGAGTTGCAGGGCTTCCTGTAGAGCCTCTACCCGAGTTTGGAACTTCTTTTGTCTTAAAGGATAATTCAAGTGTGGTAACAATGAGTTCACAAATAAGTTCCTATGTAATTGCATATTTCAACTTACCTTTCAAACGTTTGAAACTCTGATCAATCTCCCAAAAAGACTCACCTGGTTTCTATCTGATTTTAATCATTTCATTCATGTACTAGTCTTCTAAGATTGGCTTCTGAAGCTCGTTTACCAATAGCTTTTTCACATCTTTGATAGTCTTTGGTACTCAATGTGGATTGTTTACATCCAGGATCATGTACCAATCCAACGTGTGGTCTCTTAGTGTGATAGCTAACTACATGAGATTTGTATCCTCATCTGTGATATGAGTTTCTTCCTAGATTTCTCACAAATATATAAGTTCTTTCCAAGGTCCTCGGATGCTTCTCCCCAGAATTATGGTAATCTGATCGTGGGATCATGTCCTGCCATTTTGAACTGTGTTGAACTACTACCTCCGTGTAGTGTAGATAATTGATTGTTACTTCCTAAACTTTCTCCCCCGGTTGGTTTTAATTGATTGGATTCTTTCCCTATTTCTTTTCTTCCACTAAAATTCGGTTATCTAATCGATGGTGTTATTTTGGGTGTATTAGTCACACATGGGGTTGTAGGTTCCACACTGATGTTGATCTATATTGGAGCTCTACCTTTTGTTCCTGAACTTGGACATCCCGTTTTCCTTTTGTATGTTGTGCGCAGTAATTCCTCAATCTGCTCCACATCCTAGAGATCCTCTACCTATTCTTCATTGCTCTCCAAGCCCTCTCTGTCGGCTATGGCTCTCTTCTTGTTATTCATTTTATATTTGTAAGGTATTTTGTTATGCGTCTTTCTATCCTTTTCCATTATTTTCTTTATCTGGTCCTCTTCCATCATGATTGGTTCCATGGCCTCCTTCTTCTTTCCCTTATCCATGTCCCTATCCATATATCAACCTCTTGTTAGTGTTTCCCCCCCTTCCCCCATACACGTAGGGAAGTTTAGTTGTCTGATTCCATGGTGATCACATAGTTTTCATATAGTAAAAACTTTATTGAAGTATACAATGATCTGATGTGCCTACCTATGGGTCCTCTTAGAAAATATTTCTTTGTTGCGGTGTAGGACCTCATGGTATCTACTATAAATTCAGTGATAAACTCTACAATAATATTGTCTAACAAGAAATATACTACACGTGTGAATTTGTTATTAACTTGTTGTAAATGCGCGATCTCCAAAGGATTCCACTCCAATTGTCTGATTCAATTTGTAGGGTGGTTTTCCTTTAATCTCAATAACCACTCCTACAACAAATGCGAGAAATCATAGAAAAATACCTCATGCAAGTCACTAAACATGTATTTCTTGAGATATTTTCGTAGTATTAACTTACGGTTTATGTTGTCCTTCTACGCAAACTCAAGTTCCTTTGTTCTTAACCATCTTTCAACATCCTACTTCATTGGAATCCATGGCTTGAACATTCCCTTCTATACTTTTATCGTCCACACGTTTCTTCCCAAGATATCGTCCACTCAATCCTATCTAGTTCCAACCGACAAAAGAACCATTTGTTAGTTAACTTATTCTAGGGATGACCCATGTTCTAATCTCAAATTGGTTTCCAACAAAACCATCAAAACTATTGGCCCTCTTGGTAAACCAGAAGGAAACATTGTGCATAGGGTGCACAATTCAGTCTCACCAGAGATAGCTTTTATTGGGGACTACAATACTTATGTGTTTGTAGTCTAGGAATGAGTGTGGATTGTGGTTGGATTATTTCTCCCTCATACATTATCCTTGTTAATCATTCATCTACTTCTATGATTCATTCATATTTAAACCTATGCATGCATGTTGATAGAGCTACTTTAACCATTCGTTCTTAAGCTAATGATCAATAGAAAATTAAAGAATTCATTAACAATCACATAGAAAACAAGGTTTTGTCGTGGTTCATCCCCTCTCGAGGCTACATCCACAAATATTTGTCTTCTCTGGTCTTTTATTTATTCTACGATAAAATATTGTTTTGCACGCATTACATCCTCAACAATATAATCAAAATGAGGGAAACTACCCTATATGTGGCTGACTAGATCACACTAGGCTTCTCTACCTATTACCTAACCTTCAATAATTAACATAGTTAACTCTTCTACAACAATCATAACAAACTTTATTACAATTATCGACCGAACTCTTGAACTCACTGAACCTTTAACCACATGAAATTTTGACCTTGACCTCCTATGTACTTATTTATACTACTTTATAGGCTTATATATGTTACAATATTTGCCAAAAACACTAACCCTATCACAGTTAGTCTCATCTGCCTACACGTCATTTTGTTTTTCCTCCTGCATCCTGCCTTTCCTTCTTTCTCTACATGTTGATTTCTTTCCACCTGTTGTGCATGTTCCAAAATTAGGTCTTTCTCTCCAAAAATAGGTCCTTCCCAAAATAGATCTTTCTTCCAAAAATAGCCATGTGCCCAAAATAGACTTTCTTCCCAAAATAGACATGCACTCAACACCTTATTACAAGAACAAGAGTGTTGGGATCCAGTGGATCATGGCTATGTGGAACTAGATCTAGTAGATATGGCTTCCATGACCAATCAACAAAGAAATTCCTAGAAAGAAAAAAGGAAAAGACAAAATAAGGCCAAGTTATGGATTCAGAACTCAGTAGATGACTCCATATTCTAAAAGATCACAGGTGTTAGTACATCAAAACAGGCCCGAAACATTCTTAGCACATCCTACCATGTAACTGACAAGGTGAAAAAAATTAAGCTGCAGAGCTTGAGGACACACTTTGAGACCTTAAAGATGACTGAAAAAATAATGTTGATCAATTCATGACCAAATTCATGGGAATAGTAAACCAGATTAGATTGACTAGTGAAGCCATCCCATATCAAAGGATTGTTGAGAAAGTCCTCAAAAGTATTCCAAATAAATTTGAGATGGTTGTTACAACCATCCTTGAATCCAAGGATCTATAAAAAAATTCAACAGTTGAACTAATGGGTTATCTTCTCTCCCATGAGATCAGACACAATCTAAAAGAGGAGTCAATGTCCCATGCCTTCAAGACCCAATTCTCCTTTAGTAGACGGAGAGAAAGAGGTCATACATGAATAGGGAGAAGCCCCAAAAACCATCACTCAGGTGAAGGACACACAAATCATAATTAACAATTCCAACAACAAAGAGGAAGAGGGAGGATATCCAATGACAAAGCCAACATACAATTCCATTATTGTAAAGAGTATGGGCACTATGAATTTGAATGCAGGAAGAAGAAAGTAGATCAGAACTCGTAGAGCACATGTCTCAATCATGAAGGAGAAACCTCGGATGGGATGTTTCTCTCCTGCCACAATTATGAAGAACAACATAAGGGCCTCTAGTTGTTGGATAGTGGATGCAACAATCACATGATAGGTAACAAAGATTTAATTTCATGGATTGATTCTTTCGTTCCTTCTGATATTACACTTGAAGATGAATCTTTTGTCAAATTCCAAGGCAAAGGAATTGTCCTTGTTTTGACTAAACAAGATGTAAAGAAAGACATACATGATGGCTATCATATTATAGACCTGAAACATAACTTGTTGCTCCCTGTAGGAAAACTAATGGAACATGTCTATAAGGTACTTTTTGAAGGATCATCCTGTAGGATCTATGACAAAGCTCTTGGTAGAAAATTGATTTTTGAAATCCATATGACCAAGAATATGATGTTTCCCTTGACTCTTAGAACTGCAAAAATGACCCAACCCTATGCACAAAGTACATCCACCCCCAATGAAACTATGTTATGGCATGCAAGATTTGGACATCTACCCTTTAAGAGTCTAAGTCTCTTGCATAATCACTCCATGGTCAAAGGTCTACCTATTTTCAAAGAGAAAAATCCCCCATGTGAGTCTTGCATTCGTGGTAAACATAAGAGAGCTAGTTTCCCATAATCCTCCAGTCAAGCCAAACAACACTTAGAGCTAGTTCACATTGACCTATGTGGACCAATGCAAACAAATTCGCCAGGTGGAAACTTTCATTTTCTAACATTCATTGATCATTTTAGTAGGAAAATATGTATCTATTTCATTAAAAACAAGTCTGAAACCTTTTCAAAGTTCAAGGAGTTCAAGGATGAAAATGAAAAACAAAGCAGGAAGTATATAAAAATACTCAGATCAGATGGAGGAGGTGATTGTTGTTCCAAAGAATTTGCATTGTTTTCCAAGTCACAAGGCATCATCATGAAAAAAAAAACCAGGTATACTCCACAAAAAAATGGAGTGGCTGAGAGGAAAAATCAGACTATAATGAACATGGAAAGGATCCTGCTAAGAGAGAAATGTTTATCAAATTTATTTTTGGTTGAAGTTGTAGCATGTTCAGTTTATCTTCTAAATTGATCTCCAACCACCAATCTCAAAATGCAGGTCCTTCAAGAATCATGGAGTGGGTAAAAAATGAATGTCCCTCACCTTATAACCTTTGGATGCATTGCATTCTCTCACATAACTTACAAATTAAGGAAGAAGCTTGATGATCAAAGTGAGAAATGCATTTTTTTTTACTACAATGAGACATATAATGCTTACTGCTTGTACAATCCGATTTCAAATAAACTTATTCTCAGTAGAGATGTAAAATTTATTGCAAATCAGTTTGGGAGTTAGTCTGAAAATCGCCCTATGAAAAACCAAAATCCACTACTGCCACTTCCTGAGAACATAGAAAATTTAGGACAACAAACACATCAACCTTTCCTTCCATGATTACAGGTAAATGGACAGCCTGAGAGTTCCGAGAGAAATTCTTCTTTAAGCACAAATTCATCTTTTGAAGTCCAAAATTAATGAACTCGAAGCTTGAGAGAGATCCATCAACAATTGGATGATCTTGATCAAAAAAATATTCTTGCATTATTATCATGCCAACCCACATATTTTAAAGAGGAAACTACATTGGGTTCATGCCATGAACCAAGAAATTGACTCTATTGAGAATAAAATGACATGGGATCTTGTGGATATCCCAAAGAATAAGAATTTTTTTTGTGTCAAGTGGGTTTACAAGACTAAACTTAATGGAAAGGGATAGATTGAAAAACACAAAGCAAGACTTGTTGCCAAAGGATTCTCTCAACAACCATGCATTGATTATGGTGAAACCTTTGATCCAGTAGCAACGTTGGATACTGTAAGGACCCTTTTATCCATAACATCTCAACACAAATGGAAAGTATACTAGATGGATGTCAAATCAACTTTCTTGAAGGGTGTCCTAGAAGAAAATGTATATGTGGATCAGCCACAAGGATTTGATATCAAAGAGCACCCAACCAAAGTTTATGAGTTGAATAAATCCTTGTATGGCTTGAAGCAACCTCAAAGATCTTGGCACAACAAAATTGATGCTTACCTGATCAAGAGTGGCTTCAACAGAAGCCAAAACAAGTGAACACTCTACACCAAAACATATCAGCAAGGTAAAATTTAGATTGTATGCATGCATGTTGATGATATGATATACACTGACAATCTTCAGTTAGATAGTTTTAAGCATGCCATGCATTATAAATTTGAGATGACAGATCTTGGAATAATGAAATATTTTTTGGGGATTGAGGTTGATCAATCAGCTAAAGGAATTTTTGTCTACCAGAAAAATTATGCTACAGACATCATCAAAATATTATGCATGGAAGACTGCGATCCAACAGAAACCCCTATAACCCTAGGCACAAAATTGAGAAAGAAATATGAAGGCCCTAAAATAGATTCTACTTTCTATAAAATTTTAGTAGGAATCATGTTGTATGTTACAACTACTAGACTTGATATTATGTATGTAGTCATCCTTGTTTCCAGGTTCATGGAATGTCCCAAAGGTTCTCACTCGAAAATGGCCAAAAGTATTATGAGATATGTTGCAGGCACACTCAATTTTTGATTATGGTACACTTAGTCTGAAGATGATCATCTTTCTGGCTACACTGACAATGATTTTGCAGACAACCTAGATGACCAAAAAATAACTTCAAGATATGCTTTTCACTTGGGCAAAAATCTGATTTCCTGGGCATCAAAGAAGCAATCCGTTGTCTCAATATAGTATACATAGGAAGAGTATGTCACTGCTACCTCAACTTCCTGTCAAGCTGTGTGGCTACGAAAATTATTGAAAGACATGTCACATATGGAAAATGATCCAACTCCTATTTTCTAGGACAACACTTAGAAATTTCCTTGTCGAAAAACCATGTTTTTCACATGAAGAGTAAGAACATTAACACTCTCTATCACTTCATATGTGAGCTAGTCAACAATGGTGAAATGTGTCTATAATTTTGTGGCTGACGAGATCAACTTGCATACATATTTACAAATCCATTCGGAAAAACCGTGTTTGATTTCCGACGACAACACTTGGGTATTATAAGTGTTGATGTTTGAAACCGTTGTGTTTAAGAGGGAGTGTTAATTATAAACTCCAAGTCTTAGATGATTGTACACTTCCATCTCTTCTGGAAAACTGTACCAATTTGTTCTGATTCCTTTTTTGTTATTGATTTAGTTGTTATATTGTTCTTATGCTTCTCCATATATGTTCAACATTTTATCTAATACAATCTTCCCCCTACACAATTACTTCAGTTCTGTTCTTGCTATGTTTCCTACTTTGTCTTGGTATTTTTCAAGATTTCCTTCCTTAAAGGGGAGACTTTTTTTTCCATGCATTTCTTGGGGCTTTCAAGTTTTCCACGTCGCATTCCATATTATCGTAAACTAGTACCGTGATAGGTTAGCTTCTTGAGGCAACGGATACCTCTTTGATAGGTTAGCTTCTTGAGGCAAGGGATACCTCTTAAATAAAGTACCCATGCGAGGTTATTTCCAAAACGATAAGGGAGAGATGAAACCTTACATATGAAACTGAAAAGAAGGTGCATGCACGCTCTATCCTAGCCAGTGTGAGCAAAATTTACCTCTACGCTGCGTGCGATTTGGGAGGTCGGATATCTAGATAGGAATCACGCGAAGAAACAAAAAATGGGGCCGCTTTGGTCGTGGATCACTAAACATGAATCCAAGTCTTTGGTATATTTATTGTAGAAGATGTTAACCTGGTATTGCAATTTTATTTCAATGTGGTAAATATTCTAAGTGTTAGGATTATTGTTTCAAATTCATTACCTGTGTTTAAGGTTTGAAATATTTTTAAATAGAATTAGGTTTATTTTTTTTATTTTTTTTTTTAAATAGAATTTGGTTTTAAATAATTATATTTGAATTAGGTTTTGAATATTTACAGTTAGGTTTTAAATATTTTAAATAAAATTAGGATTTAAATGTTTTTATCTAAAAAAATAAGGTTTTAAAGCATTGTGGCTGGGTTCTAGAGGAAATATCGCTTGACTATAGCTAAAGAAACTAGTTACACTTAGCTAAAGAAACTAGTTATACTTATTCAACTTCCTCCTCTGTTGAGCATCATAATATTCTTTCAATCAACTGAAAAACATAAGATTCTTTCAATCCGATTTCATGTCATAATCCATGGAATTTCCATGGTGACAGCATTTTCTAAAAACGACTTTTGATATACAAGATGTGAAGTAGGTTAGATTTTCTTTACATAGCCCATTTCAAATTTTGTGACAATATGTTAGTGCATTCACATGATTGCATGTTCCTCCTGAATTAGTAGCCTTTCATGAGAAATGCCAAGATTTTGTTGAGATCATAGTTTATTTTAGAGAATCATGGTGAGAGTCACTTTGATAGAGTCATTATTTGATGATAGCCACTCCAAAAGATGTTTGGAGTTGTAAATGTACATAATATTTTTCATAAATGAAACAATGCACTCGAAGGCCGATGCCTATGGGTGTTCACCAGTGGTTACTAGTTTTTATAATAAATATAAATAAACAAATAGTTTAAAAAATCATTTTCAATATAAATTTAGATTATTATATATCTCATAGAATTTGGATTAAATAAAAAATATGTAACTTAATTAAATTATTTTTATAATCAATATAAATGAAAATAATTTAAAAAAAAATAAATAATATTATTAGAAACTTTTTAAATTAAAAAAATTAATTAAAATTTTTCAAAATTTAAATAAATATAATATACAAATTAAATAATTAAATAATATATTAAATATCTATATACCATTAACTCTGATACTGGCACCATTAACTCTAAAATGTATAACACTTTTGTACAATATTATTAATGTTGGAAACATGTCAACGAATTTTCTCATGCAATCACATGCAGTTGCAGACGCACATGCACATGCATGCCATATACTTATGAATTGTTCGTGTAACTATGTGATCGATTCATGATAAGTCTGTGTAACTGAGTGATATATGTTATATATACGAGCATACCCATAGAGGTAGATCACAATGCGAGCTAGAGAGCAACGATTGTGTGAGGAGAGGATGATTGTATGCCTATGAAGGCTATTGTAGTTCTCCCTTGAATAACATAAGATCGATAATCATTGCCCGTGGTTTCTTCCCGACTTGGGTTTCCATATCAATCATTGTTCCAAGTCTGTGTTTGTTGTTCTTGGTTTCATGCATGTTTAATCTTCCTTAGTTTATGCTCTGGTTTTGTGCTTTGTTTTGCTTCTGCTGCCCAACAAGTAGTATCAGAGCTAAGGAGAATTGAGCAAGTGCCGCAGGTAAGCCAAGGCGAATTGCGTACAGGTCTATGGAGAGCATAATAATTTTAAGGTCATCAACACTCCCTAAACAATGTTAGAAGCTCGTCGACGCTCTCACACTTAAAAAAATCTCGATTTTCATAAAATCGACACACCTAATTTGTGCACCACAAAGCGCCGACAAATCGACGCTACCTCATCCATAGTAAGGGAGCGTTGATTTAAAAACTAGCGCTCCCCTTATACCCATAAAAAATTAATGTTTGCATGGTATTCACATGCATGGTATAAACTAAATTTTTTAAGGTTTTTTTCTTATTCAAAAAGGATATGGTCGCGATCCTTAAGACACTGCTATAATATTAAAAGGTGGAGGTGTGTTTTAATGTGAGATATAATAAAGGGTGAGGTGGATACAAAAGTAGATTTTTTTTAAAAAACCATAT
>JASDQU010688991.1:23194-38136 GCA_032191745.1 Picea mariana
CTTTTTATACACTTTTTACACCAACACCCTTACAGTAAGTGGTTTGTTTCAACTATATTGTTTTTATTTATAAAACATTAACCAATCAATATTAATATTGCCACAAAACAAATGTAAACTCACTAATTTTTTCGGTCTTGGATAGTTAGTGAAGTGAATCAGATAAGTCTTTACTTTCGTTGTCACCGAAGTGTGTTTTTATGGAATACTAAAGAGATACTTGGTGAAATGGCTTAAGGATTATGTTACTCTCATATTTAATTTAGTAATACGTTGCCAGCGATATAAATGTTGCTACTTGTGTTGGTTCCTGTTTTGATTACAATAAGCTCGATATATTAGGATAGGGATTATTAAAACATGATAACAATATAATAAAAAGAGAGAAAAGCATGTAAATATCGAGCATGTCTGTTACTTCAGGGGAAGAGTTTATCTTTGTATTAATACTACTAAAAGGTATTAAAAAAAAAAAAAATTACTAGTACTGACAAAACAAAACAAGTAATATTTTTAGCCCTAATCACAATAAAAAACACGCTATTCTCGTATCACAGAACTGGAATTTGCGTTCAATTGGCCAAAGTCATCGACAATTTATTTATTCAGCTCAAAACGACCTTGATATACAACTTGCCATGGTTCAATAACAGAACCAGGGAAATCCATAAATATAAACAATAAACCATAAATAGTTCTCAACATTAAAAACAAACTTAACAGAACAAGGAATAGCATGTGATTATCTGCGATAGAAGGCGAAACCAAATCAAATCATCGATCCTAAATGCTTCTCTTCAAGTTCTGTATATTCGTCGCAGTCCACAGGGTAATGAAATCATCGCCAACTGATTAAATAATTTTCGTTGGTCTTCTCAGCCTCGTCATCTGCAACTTTAAACACCTCATATCCATGCAAGACCATTAACGCTCACACGCTTCAGTCTAACATCTCCAGATATCATTGGAAAGAATTTTGTTTTTGCAAACGGATTTGGCTGCTAAACCTTGTAATTGCTACTTGTTTTATAAATTGCGACATTTTGCATAGAGAAGCTCTATTTGATTTTAAATGTCATTTTTATAATTTTTGAGTTTTAGAAATTTATCTTTCTTAGAAATATTTGTTATGGTTTAATTTTACTTGTTATTGTTATTTCATTCCATGGAGCAAAACTTTAATTAAAATACAAACCTTAACTCCCCACAAGATTCATAAAATGAAATTAATCAATATCTAAATGAACTTAAAAACTTAATTGGCGCACAACAAACCCATCCCATATTTCATTAACAGCTTCACTTTACATCATAGTTGCTTCCATTGGCCATGCTTGTGGAAATCTAATATATTGAAATATAGGGTGTAGTACTCAAACTTAATTAGTAAGGAAGAGGTAAAAACATTGAATATAAAAAAATATAGTATTACTAAGGTATTCATTGACCCTAGAAGTAACTAACTTTGTGATAAGAGAAATAAGTGTCTTTGTATGGGCTAGTGCACATTATTGACATGGAGAGATTTGGATGGATCAATAGTTTATAGTATTTGATAAAACTCACTACAATAATAGGGAGGTTCTCTTGTATTTTCTTCAAAAATTATGGACGAAGCCACCAATGAAGCTAGTTTGATCCAAAGCATATCATGTTTGTTGTAGCTTTCCATCGAGAACTATCATATGAATATGTTAGACCACCAAGTGTAGGGCTGCCTTCAACTCAGGCTAACCATTTTGGTCCCAAAACAATGGTTCTACATCAATTCTCTCATTGCAGACATACTTTTCATGATGTGATAAAGGATCCTAATCGAGATAATTTCTTGGATTTTGGTCCCAAAACAATGGTTCTACATCAATTCTCTCATTGCAGACATACTTTTCATGATGTGATAAAGGATCCTAATCGAGATAATTTCTTGGACGAGATTAGTAAGACATATCTTTTATATTTTCATTTCTTATCTATTCAATTTTATGTTTGACAAAATTATAGTAAACATAACTTTAAAGTATTTATAACTATATTTTATTGTTTTGGCATGTATACGTTCTATGGGATGATACACCTCCATTTACATAGAAAGACACCGCTTTTCCCAAACTTAATGCAGTGGTTGGTGTAGCATTTTCCATTGGGGCTCCTTACACCCAAGTATTGATGTCACGTCACATTGTTACAAACCAGTTAGATACTTCATATGGTACACATGCATTCTATATCATTCTTTGTTCCTAAAAAAGATTGAACTCAAATTATGATTTTTTGAATAGATGTATATATTTGAAAAAAATATATCAATAATAATTCACTTCTTGAGCTAGTGTATTCATCTTATAATCATAATTGAGTAACTTAGAAAAACTCTCTACAATATCTCAAAGAGGTATGTAAAGGGTTTTTCTTGTTGTGGAACTATGAATTTGGATTGGTTGTCATTTAGGTTAAGATTAATCATTCTACCTATGGATTGGATAAAAATAAACAACAATGAAATTCTAAACATAGGAAAATTTCCATCAGGGATCAATGAAATATCTAAAAAGGATACATAGATTAAATAGTTTTGGTTTACCCACACAATTGAAAAATACACTTGAGTTATCTGAAACATAATCAAATTAACATATAAAATGTTCACCACAAAATATACGTTTTTAATGTACAAAGTATTAAAATATTCTTATCCATTTGTTGAATTTAGACTTTTGTACCACTTTATATGCATTAATGAAGTCACATTAAAGCATGAAAAAATGCCCCAAGGGTTTTTTTTGATTGGAGAAAACCTCATGCGAAAGGCTTGGATAGTAATATAGGATATGCATTGCACGTTCAAGGACTTATTTTATTGGAGAAAACCTCATGCGAAAGGCTTGGATAGTAATATAGGATATGCATTGCACCTTCAAGGACTATAGGGACATGGGTACTTCGACGGTCCACACATAGAACCAAGAATTATGTGCGAAATGAGTGATTAGGGCCATGGATGAAAAGGACTAGGCTTAGAAGGTATTCTTGAGGAATTTTAATTCTCTTGACTTGTCACCATGGGAAAAAACCATTGGAAAGGTCTTCTGCTTTAATATATTAGAATTGTGTCTACTATGGTCAACAAACAAAGTTTTTTTTCTTTAATATATTAGAATTATGTTTGCTATGGTCAAGAAACAAAGGTTTTTTTTTGTGGCCCAAAGAATATGGAATACCTATGAGACTATTAATATCTTCTAGATAATATTTCTCATTAAGAATTGGGTTATTAAGAATTGGGTTATCCTTTTAGTAAACATGGTATTTAGTGGACTCTTATTTTGTAATGATGAAGGTTTCTTAGTTCTTGGTTCTTAGGTTTTATAGAGAAAGTATTATCTTGTTCAATGATGTATAAGAAAAACAATTAAGGGTAACTTTTACCTCTAGAGTTGAAGGAAAAATTCAATTTATCCAACCCTAATAAATTGGTTGATGGTTATTGATGGATATAATCAAAACTAGTCATTAATGGGTGACTCACTCACCCAGTTGTTCAAAATTATCCTTGACATTAGTATGGCCCATTGAAATTATTAAGAACATTTTATGGCTTTGTTTTCATGCTAATATTGTCTATTGTATTTTAATTCATTTTTTCACAACTTATCCCTACCACCATTTCTTAAAGAGTCTCTCTCTTAGGAGATAAATCCCCTTGGGTTGTAGAGTATTAGGATTCTTGGAGCCTTGTTAATTTGAATACTTTTTTAATGTGGAAGAGAAGTAATATTAGTGTTTTATTTAACAATTTATGGACACTCAAGTTTAAGAAGAAAGCCTTGTTATTAAGGTTGTGAAATATGTAGAAGCTAATGTTAGAGCTCAATAAATATTTTTTTATGGTCATTATTCATGATATCTTTTATTTAGAAAAGAGATTTAGTCACCTAGTTGTTCATAATGATCCTTGTTTTCAATGTGTCATGTTAAAATTCATAAAAAAAATTATGGTATTTTCCTTTTGTCAACCATACCTAAGGATGGGTTGATTAATTGTGCAGTCAACATCTCCCTACTACCATTTTTTAAAGAGTCTCTCTTATAACAAGTAAATGCCCTTGGGTTGTAGAAGTTTAGGATTTTGGACACTATGTTCATTTGAATCCCCTTTTATTATGGAACATAAAGAATAATATTTTATTTAGTAAGAAGTAGCATCATTGAGATTTTTCATGGTTTAAAAAATATTTAATTTATGAAAATATTTTCCTTGAAAATTAATATGCATGTACATAACTTCTAGATGAAAATGGACCAATTATATTAATTTCTGGCTTTTGGGAGGTTCCCATTACAATATAAGAATGAATCTAGAAAGTGTGTTCATAGCTCAATCATCTAATTCTAAGAAGTCTCAAAGAGTGGATGGTAGACCAGATCATGATGCTAGTGGATATGTAGTAAAAGAGAGGTGTGAGTTTAGGTGCAACTAGTCAATCCTACCCATATGCAATAAAATATTAAATATTTATCTTTGGCTATGGATCTCTTAGAATGTTATATACCACATGAAACCAATAATGAATAAATTCAACCTAGTAGGCTTTATGAATTTTTTTTTAGCAAATTTCCAATTTATTTATGAGAAATAATATATAATGTAGTTGTATTTCTACAAGCTGCAACTTCAAAGAAAGATCAACCATCCCCACCCTAGGTCAATATATCACCCCATTCCCAAGTATTACATGTCAAGTTAAATCTTTCTTTAATGTGAAATTTGTTAACTTATTTTGGTTGATTTTCATGTTTTTGTAAATAAAAATATTATAAATGTGTATGCGGGAAACATTAGTCATTTTCCATTTACAACTTCCACCTTTCCCCATTCATCATGCACCTACACCATACATCCCACGATTTTAGTAAACCCTAACATTTATATAAGAGAGAATATATACCTTACCTTCATAATAAACCTTTAACTTCAGAAATATCAAATGCATTCCACACAATAATAGAAACAAGAATGTAGAAAGAACCCTTATGGTATAATAAAACCATCAAATACTCTTTATGAAAGGAATGACTCCACAAGCCATGTTTTATACAAGATTCAACATCCAAGATATATCCATAGAATGATACTCATGTGTATTTATACTTTTTCATAAGTATTCCTAGGGGTCTATTCCAACTACCCCATATTATTATATTATTTCCTCTTAATGACATAGTGTTCATATCTATTAATCATCAACAACCAAGTGGACCTATTCCATGATTATGTACAGATTACCTTCATTATCCCCTTGGGTACCTCCTTAGGTACCCCATATTATCATATCTATGTGTATTACAACATTATAGGGAAGGTCCACTCATTGGCCACCCTACCCTAGCACTTGCGGTCCATTTTTTCCATCCTAGGGTATTTGAATTGATCCTACAACCCATGGGGATTTATCATCATCCATCCCCACCCTATTTAGTATTTAACACACTTATACAACCCATATACCCTGCACCAATACACCCTCATCATGTTGCGACCCCCCACATTGCATTCGTTATGTATGTAGTCATCCACCCTACACTAGGTTTTCCTATTATAGTCCCCCTTTTTTCATCCATTTGTTCCTACACCTATTAACCCTACACCATCTTCTACCTCTGATCATATTTTTCATTCAAGTGTTCCATCTTCTAGATAATTTTTTTCATTTCCTGATTTATTTGCAATAAGATATTCCATTGATGAAGTTTTTATCCAACATGATTAGAATTGAATTTAGGTATTTTGATTAAATTCCATTATTTGATTATTGTAACTACTACAGGGAGGCATCATGGAGAGGTTAGGGCCATATAAGAGGGAAACACCCTTACGAATTCCACTCAAGTTTTTTTATATTGAATTATAAACTATCATTTTGTACGTATGCAAATTGATAAAATTATGGAAAAAAACTTGTAATAATGTTGTTTCCTTTTCTAGTCTCCAAAACTATGAACAACTGCAAAACAAAAGAAGACTTGATTTTCCTCTAGCTCTAAGATAGGAATATCATCTTTGGGTATGCATCTAGTAGTGAAGAGGGAGGAGGGGGTCAATGAGTAATCCATTATGTACCTTGGCCACGATGTGCCATTTTGGGCATGAGGTGCCATTTTGGATCTAGAGCACAAAGTACCATTCTTCCATCTTTGAGCATGAGGTTCCATTATGTATCTTGGGTAGGATGTTCCATTTTGTTAAAAATGTATATATTAACTAATTTTGAATATAGATACATGGATTTAGACATGTATATAATAATTTTTTTATGGTTCAATATTTTATCAATATTGTGATATTATTCTAGAGTTTTTCTTTATTTGATGTTTATTATTGAACCTGTTATCACTCCAAGAGTCACCCTAGACTATAATTAGGTGATCTTGGTAACATGCACATAATTCAAATTAAATCTTGAAAGATAAGATTTAAAGTCATAGGGATTTGATCATAACGGAAATCAAATTCATCTAATGTACATATTCCCAACTACATCCTTCAACAAAAGTGGCCTTAGCAACTTCAGATCAGACGATAGGATTGATAAATGGATGAGGAAAAGAAATCTGTGATCTGAACGTGTCAGAGATTCTTCCATCACTTTAATAAATTCAACTCACAATAAAAATATGTGTATTAACAAATTCTACATCACCAATGCAAAGAACAAAAACCTCATTCAATCATCGTATGAATCAGAACAAGAGTAAATCAATCACTCATTAAAAATTAGTACACAGAGGAAGACAAGAAATAAAAGGAAAAATTGATCTCCATTGATAAGGAATCACAAGTCTGAACAAATACAAAGAAAAGAAAAATAACACAATGATAACACTCTGAATTCCTCTGGGTCAAATCCCCCTTGCCCCTAACTCATTCCAATTTTTCTCCAAGAGGTCCCTCCTCTCTTAAATAGAAAAACCATACTAATATACTTAGGAGTTAAATCCCATCTCTTCCATTCAATTCTAGGCCTTGGAGATAGGTGGAAATAGTCAAGGAGACAAAAATCTAACAAACTGCTAATTTTCAGGAAATTGTTGGAAGTCTTTAATGAATTGTTTCCAAATCACTGCATGAGGTCTTTAATGGAGCTAAAAAATAGGTGCAGGTGTCCCATGACCTATAGATGATCTATGAGAAAGCATTCGAACCCTCCTTGATAGGTGGAAACCTCCCAACAAGGCGAATATCCAATCAGCTATGCAAAACAGAGAATTTGCAGCACATTTCGCAGTGCACTAGTGTTTTAATTTTTTTTCTCAAATTACAATCTGGTTCAAGCTGCAATTTGGTTAGCAAGTCAACATGGATATCATATTACTCCACAAAAAATTTCAGAGAAATCCACTTTGTCGTTTTGGTTTTATGATCAATTTTGTACAATAGTCGCTACAGGAAATTTTGTAGCGCTCTCCCATAAAACTGCTTTGTAGATTCTGTAGAGCCTTTTCTATGTCTGGCTAGGTGATTCTCTAGCACCTTTGTTGTGTCTGGATAGGTGATTCCATAGTGTCTCTTCTATGTTTGTCTAGGTAATTTTGTAATGCCTTTGGTAGCGCAACTACAGAACAGTCTATGTAGACAATTCTATAGTGCGAGGCGCTACAAAATCTTTGTGTTTTTCAGTGTTATGCAATGAATCCTCAAAAACGAAGAAAATCTTAGTAGACAGACGATGAGTCTGTAAATTCCTCTAGTATGTGAAAATATAATATTTCCCTTAATACTTCAAAAATATAAGGATGAATGACCCATAACAACTACATGTGACCCTTTACAACTTCATGTGATAACAAAACCAAATATGGATATTTAGCATTTAATATTAACCTAAATAATATCAAACCTTTATATTGTTCTGATCACTATTTGTAATGGATGTCCTTTAGAATCATGCATATTTTTCATTCAGTTAACTAAATTGTGAATGTATATGAACTCCTAAATTTGTTAGGATATTTAAACACTTAGGAGTTAGTTAAGATCTACTTGGTCTAATGGGCCATTAGGTAAAAGTTTGTTTCTTAGTGTGTTTCTTTATTATGAATTAGTATGCATTTGCAGTTAGTAAATATGACAATCACGATATGTATGTATCTATAGTTAGGAAATATGACAATCACGATATGTTCCTGACATAGAGTGATCTGACGGTTCATATTCTCCTTGATCTTAACGACATTGATCCATGGCTTAGCACTTGATTGGTCCATGATATCTATTTAAATATCATGAAGGGTCATTTTTCGATGATCGATTGTGAGAAACTCTCTTGTAAATCTCTCTTTGTAATATTTTTCTTTTGCATTAATAAACTGCTTCAAGTGGCTACGTTGGTTGGGGCCATGGATGTTTCCTAGTAGGGGTTTTAATACGTCAAAAAAACAGTGTGTTGATATTTGATCTGGTTGTGTGAGTGGTTACTAAAGGTTTTTTTCCTTTGTTGGAATACCTATGTTGTCTAACATGGTATCAGAGTCTGTTTGAAGACCCGCTTCTGTTGTAGATGGAGATCGTGAAGATGAGTTTCCTCCTCTCCTTTTCTACCATTTATGTACATTTATAGGCTGATAGAATTGTTCCATTGCATCCATAGCGCTCATTTTAGTTAGGAATGCTTTTGATTTCACTGAAAAAGGTTTTCACTTTTGCAAGATACGACCATTTCAGCTAGATCCAGAGGTATAAAGCCTGAATACACCTTTTTTAAATTTTTGCAGAGTATTATTTCAGTTTTATATTGATCATTTCCAGGTTTCTACTCTTTTAGATCTGTGTATTCTCTTTTATCTGTGCCTTGTGCGATCTTGAAAAATTAGAAACAAATAGGAAAAAGTGCATTTTCCGGGTAAGCTAACCAAGATCTAACCCTTGTTGTCATCGAGAAGAATTGTTTTTCTATTGTATGAAAATAGTTTTTTATCAACAACAACAACAATCCTCCTGCTAAACAATACAATATATTTTTCTATCCCACTTGGTTAAAAATTTCCTTATTAAGTAAGATGTCTTGATTTCAAGTCTGTCTTTTGTTACTTTTTTTGAAAAAGTTCATGCTCCATTGTAAAGTGTATTTCACTTCAAGTATAAAAGTGAATTATGATAAGTAGCTTTAAAATTTTATTTTAGAATTATTTATTTTTCATGCAACTTTCTTTTATAAAGTAACTTCATTGTAAAAGTGATCCCCACTTCTTTTTATAAAAGTGGGTCACTTCATAAAGCAACTTACACAACCATGTGGTCCTTTGGTTACCATTTATGTCTTTATTTTTAGAAGGGCATAACTTTCACATCCAAAGTCCATTTTCAGTGCTGTTTTTTTTAAACCGCCTAATTTTTTGAGATATTTCCATCCAGATCACTAGTTTCAGTTTTTAAATCCATATTATCTACATATTTAATATGTATTCTTCTAGTAATATTTTTCTTACCAACACCAACTACTTCCAATGGAAATCCCATATGGAGGATTTATTAAGAAGTAAAGGCTTGTACCATATTACTTTGGGAAAGGAAAAAGAACCTGTTGATGTCAATAAGAAAGTAAAATGGGATAATAGGAGTGATGAAGCACGTGGACTGATTGGAATGTCCATCTCTCCTGATTTAAGGTTCCACGTTAAAGAAATGAATGACCCCGATGAAGCTTGGGAAAAGCTTGAATCTATGTTTGGTAAACAAAGTATTATGCGAGCACATCAGTTAGAAAATAAAATACTGACTTTAAGTCCAAATGATTTTTCTTCCATTAAAAACTATATATCTAAGTTTAAAACACTCAGAATTTTATGTGAATAATGTGGGATAAAGATGGAGGAAGAGTGTTGCATCGATATTATTCTTTCTAAGTTAGGTTGTGCATATTTTGTGTTTGTATCTACCTTTTATGCCATGAGAGAGGCTCTAGGGAAATTTTATAAAAAACCCACCCTTGAGTCCTTTTGTAATTCTTTGATTAGAGAGAAAGATAATCTTGTACAATTTGAGTGATGAGAACTGTAGGTACCTCCAATAAAGTCTTAGTCACCTAGAATAAAGATAAACCCAAGAATCCCAAGAAGCAACATCCTCACCACAAAAAAAATCAACATAAGGGTCCCAAAACCACTTAGACAACTTCAACTCCTAATGATGAAAAATGAGAAAAATCTTATAAGACTAACATACATTGCAAATTTTGTGATAAATATGGCCATTATGAGTCCAAATGTTTGAACAATATGGCATCTTTAGAAGAAACGATGAAGAAGCACAACATCAATATTGATTCTACTCCTTATTCTTTTTCTCATGGACATGCACTTTCTACTTCTGGTTTCTCTTTCAGTACAACTTCTACTTCTTCTTGTGATGAGTGGCTTATTGATTCTAAAGCATATTATCATATGGCTAAGGATAAAATCATATTTTTTGCTCTAAATGAATGTAACACCAAGAAAATATTTGTTGCTGATGATAGATCTCTTAGTGTTGTAGGATCTGGAACAGTTCAAGTAGATAATGATCATTTCAATGATGCATTATGTGTTCCAATTCTTTCTCGTAACCTTCTATGAATATATCAATTCACTCACTCACGTGAAGGTAAAACCATAGAGATTTCGCCTCACCAAGTTGTAATCAAGGATCTAAAAGATCCTAAGCATGTTCTTACAACTGGAATTGATGATGATATTACCAGGTTGTCCAAGTTTGAAAACTTTGGGTCATCATCTTTTCCATCATTTTTTTTTTCTCATAGCGATGACTTGAGCAAATGTTGGCATGAGCAGTTTGGTCATTTAAATTATCACTCATTGCAAGAACTATGTAATCAACAGATGGTGATTATTCTTCCTCTTGTTTTATGCAGAGATGGTGTTTGTGTTGATTGTGTTCTCAGTAAACATCATCAGGACAATTTTGAAAAACATGCCTCTTGGAACGCCTCGGGCCCTTTGTAGCTTGTTCACAGTGACTTGTGTGGTCCACTTTCTTCTCCTTACTTTTGTGGGTGCAAGTATTTCTTAACTTTCATTGATGAATTTTCCAGACGTACTTGGTTTTACTTCTTAAAACTTAAGAGAAAAGTTTTTGAAATTTTTTTGGCCTACAAGGCCCTTGTAGAAAAGCAACTTGGACATCAAATTTAAAGGTTAAGAAAAAATAATGGAGGTGAATATGTGAACAATAATTTTACAAGTTACTGCACTACATAGGGCATCCAAATGAAACACTTTGTGCCATATACACCACAAGAAAATGATGTTGCTGAGAGAAAGAACCGCACATTAAAAGAAATGGCTAATTGTATGATCCAATCTAAGGGATTAAGTCTAAAGTGTTGGGAATAATCCATCAACTGTGAAAATTACATAGTAAATCACACACCCATAAAGGATCTTAAAATATAACACCAAAAGAAGATTGGACTAAAATTAAACCAGATGTAAGTCACTTCTACATATTTGGTAGTATAGGATGGGCTCACATTCCCGATGAGAAAAGGAAAGCATTGCATCCTAAAAGTGAGTTCAATGTATATTTGTTGGTTATTCTGAAGATGTCAAAAGTTATAGACTTCTTCAACCACATTGTAATGAAATTATTATTAGAAGAGATGTTAAATTTGATGAAACTCTCTTGGCTTGTGAGTCCAATTTGACGATTGTTCCTTCTTCCACCCGTGAGCCATATTCGACGCTTGTGCCTTCTTCTTTTATTATTTTGGTTTCTTCTTTAGATGATGATAATGAGGATGAAAAAACACCTTCTCCTACTCACCTTCCTCCAGATGAGTCTTTTGAACCTGAACCAACACCAACTCCACCGCTTCCTATATGGGTTCGTTCAACACAAGAAGAATTTGGTGATATTGTCAATTATCCTTCAAATCAACATCAGACACGTTTACATTTCCAGTGGGCCTCTTCTCTTTTAGCTCAAGTTTAAGAGACTCATGATTTAGATACATTTGCAAAAGCTTCAGGTCATCCAGATTGGGATACAAAAATGAATGAAGAGTATCATTCTTTAATGGAAAATGATACTTGGGATCTTGTACCTCTTCCAAAAGGAAGAAGACTTGTCAGATATAAATGGGCCTATAGAACTAAGTATGCATCATATGGAAGTGTTGGAAGACATAACACTCAGTTATTTTCCAAATAATTTTCCCAACTTGAAGGTATTGACTATAATGAAACTTTTTCCCATGTAGCCAAAATGAATTCCATCTGCCTTGTTCTTTCCCTTGCTACCTCACATAAATGGGAGGTCCATGAGATGGATGTTAAATATGCCTTCTTGCATGGATATTTTCAAGAAGAAATATACACGGAACAACCTCCTAGCTATGTCCACAATGACTCTAGCCTTGTTTGTCTCCTTAAGAAATCTCTTTACGGTCTTAAGCAAGCTCCCCAAGCTTGGTATGCCAAAATGGACAACTTTCTTATTGACACCAGATTCTCTAGACACCATTATGATCCTAATTTATATACCAAGAAAGTAGGAATCCATCTCATAATCCTTGTCCTTTATATTTATGACCTTATCCTTACTGATAGTGACACTAAACTTTTAAGCCATGTGAAAACCAGCCCTAAGAATAAATTTGAAATCACAGACTTGGGATTTTTTCACTATTTACTTAGCCTCCATGTTTTGGAAACCAATGAAGGATTATTTCTTTCCCATTCTAAGTATGCTTGTGACCTTCTTTGTCACTTTCACATGGGAAATCGTAAACCAACCCCTTCTCCCTTCTAGTATGGAGTCAAGGTTGCTTTCACCTGTACTTCTCCTAAATTTTATGCCACCTTGTACCGCCAGTTAGTTGGTAGCCTCTTATACTTGAATCATACCCATCCTGATATTTCCTTTGTTTTTGGTCTTGTTTCTCAGTATATGGAAACACCCCATGAAATCCATTGGAAATAAGCTAAAAGGATACTTTTCCATGTCGATGCTACAGTTCAATTTGAGATACATTACAGTTCATGGGGGACTCCTTTATTGCTTGGTTTCACTGATTCAAATTGGGTTGGAGACCCTGATAATTGGAAGTCTATTGCAGGTTATGTTTTCATCCTTGGTTCAAGACCTGTCACTTGGACCTGTAAGAAAGAAAAGTCTAATTCAATTTATTAAGCATAAGCAGAG
Organism: Picea mariana; assembly: GCA_032191745.1. Lineage (NCBI taxonomy): Eukaryota > Viridiplantae > Streptophyta > Pinopsida > Pinales > Pinaceae > Picea > Picea mariana. The sequence goes on from JASDQU010688991.1 coordinate 36,390, forward strand.
TATTGAGCAATGGTAAATGCAAGTCAAGAAGCCTTTTGTCTTTGACATATCCTTTTAGAGTTTGGATTCTAGCATCAACATCTGACCAACCTTTGGTGTGACAATTAGAGTGTTGTAAAGCTCGCCAAAGAACCAGTTCAACATCAACACAGGAAACACATCCAAATACACATGTACTTCATACGAAATCTCATTCATGATCAAGTTATTGAAGTGCTATTTTTCCCTACACAAGATCAAGTTGCAGACATGTTCACAAAGTCTCTTACAGAAGCAAAGTTTTCCAAAATTCAATCTATGTTAGGAGTTTAAGAAGTTGTCATAAAGGGGGGTGTTAGCACCATGATTTTCATATCTAAGGTTATAGATTTGTCAAACAATTTGCAAAGTCAAAATTTGGTCTTTGAAATACCAGAGTATTCTAAATTAACTCATAGTGTGTGTGTGTGTGTGTGTTTTCTCATGATGTCTCAAATTCCTTGGGCCATTGATCAAATAAAATATAATATGCATGTCAAAAGAGAGTCAAGTTATAATTCTAATTCATGGATGTGGTTGTTTCTAACATCCCTCCCAAGTTTGGCATTTGTTTTCCAAGGTCGTGGTCTACAAAGTTGAAAGGCACTTTACAGATGGATATGTCTTATGCAACTATACCAGTTTTTGGCCAAGAAAAGAGATTGTATAGGGAAGTACTACTGAAGTACATGGTGAGTAACAAAAGAACACCAAATAATCATCCTATTTATTCTATGGATATTGAGGTTGGTTCTTCAATTTTCTACAATGACCCATTCTTCAAAGAAGAAGAGCCAAATACTGTTCAAGTTCCTGTGAAAGATGAGGTTGATCATCAAGCAGGGAAAATTTTAGATCAAAAGAATAGAGAAGATGATGAAATGTGGAATATGAATTTTGATGGAGCTACTAGAAAAGAGGGAGTTGGAGTAGGTGTTTGGATAGTTCCTCCTATAACAAGTTCAAAACTTTGTTCTTACAGATTCTCTTTTGACTGCACAAATAACATGGATGAATATGAGGCATTCATTTTGGATTTGAAAACTTTGAAAGAATTGGGTGCAAAATAAATAGTTGTACATGAGGATTATGAGATTTTCATAAATCAAGTAAAGGGAATCTATCACTCAAATAATCCTAGTTTAAGGGCATATAGAAATATAGATCTTGACTTACTTGAAATTTTTATAGAATACATCCTCGCAATGATTCCAAGAGGACACAATCTAATTGTTGATGCATTAGCCACTTTAGCCTATCTTTTAAAGATGCCTATATTTTCTAACATAAAATATGAAATTGAAGTCAAGAACAGGCCAACCGTATCTGGAAACTTCAAGTATTGGCATACTTTTGAGCATTAAAATCAAGTGGTAAGATTTCTCCAAATGACTGATGAATTTGTCAACTCAAATATTGATGATGAAAACTATTGTGATCAGGAAGACGATGCATTCATTATTTCAAATGTTGATTTTTTCCAAAATCAGATTGTTTGTAGAGATATTGTTCAGCTCAAAAATAATATCATTCCCAAGGGTTTGGTCCCATTGGAAAAACGTTTTGACAATAATAATGTGGCAATAAATCCCAATATCACTGTAAATGATGAAGACATAGAGGATTGTAACATTGAGAGTCAGGGAGACTCCAAAATCATCAAATTGTCTAAGAGACTCATTCCAGAGATCAAGCAAAGATATATCAGCCTAATGAAGGATTTCCTGGA
>JASDQU010688991.1:38156-56350 GCA_032191745.1 Picea mariana
TTTTGACAATAATAATGTGGCAATAAATCCCAATATCACTGTAAATGATGAAGACATAGAGGATTGTAACATTGAGAGTCAGGGAGACTCCAAAATCATCAAATTGTCTAAGAGACTCATTCCAGAGATCAAGCAAAGATATATCAGCCTAATGAAGGATTTCCTGGACTTTTTTTTCTAGATCTATGAGGATTTGAAGGTTTATGACACTAAGGTGATTCAACATGTAATTCCAATAAAATATGATCGCAAGCCTTTCAAAAATAAATTGAGAAGGATTAATTCTTTGTTTCTTCCATTAATTGAGAAAGAGGTAGTAAAGTTGTTTGATGCTAAGATTATAGTGTCTTTAATATTCTCGAAATGGTTGTCTAACTTAGTGCTTGTTAGAAACAAAAGTGGTGAAATCCGGTTGTGTGTAGACTTTCGAAATGTGAATAGGGTTTCCATTAAAAACAATTATTTGCTTTCCAATATGGATTACATTCTGCATAAAGTGTTTGGATCACATAAAATTTCTATGCTTGATGGATTTTTTGGATACAACCAAATCATGGTGCATCCTGATGATCAAGAGAAAACAACCTTCACAACTCCCTCAGGTACATTCATGTATGCCAAAAGGACGTTTGGGCTCATGAATGCAGGGGAAACTTTCCAAAGGGTTATGGACATAACTTTTGTTTATGAGAAAGATAAGTTCATTGTCATTTATTTAGATGATATTACTGTGTTTTCATATTCTGATGATGAGCATCTAAAACATTTGGGAAGGTTTTTTCAGAAATGCAGGAAGTTTGGCATTTCGTTAAATCCCCAAAAATACAACTTTGAAATACAAGAGGGAAAACTACTTGGTCATATCATTTCAAAAGAAGGAATAAAGATAGACCCCAGTAGATTGGATGCAATTCTAAATATTGACACACCTAGGAGAAAAAAGGAGGTACGATCCTTTCATGGAAGATTAAACTTTTTGAGAAGGTTTATCCCTAATCTAGCTGAAATCATAAAGTATATTACTAACATGCTCAAAAAGGACAGTGATCTAAAGTGGAATCATAAAGCCAGGAAATATTTTGAGGATATTAATGTAGCATTGGCCAAGGTAGCAGTATTGGGTAGTCCATATTTTGCAAAGGATTTCATCTTGTTCTCTTTTAAATCAGAACACTCTATTGTTGGTGTTTTGTTACAAAAATATGGACATAATTTTGAAAGACCCATAACCTATTACAACATAACTCTGAGAGACTCTCCATTGAAATATGACATCATGGATAATAAAACATATGACTTGGTAAAATCCCTCAAAGAATTCAAAATTTATATCTTACATTCTCATGTTGTTGCTTATGTTCCCAACAATTTTGTGAAAGACATATTAACTCATTCTGATCCGGAAAGAAGAAGAGGCAAATGGATAGCTATATTGTTGGAGTATGACCTTGAGATAAAAAAAAAAAAATTGATTAAAGGTGAGGGGATTGATAAACTAATGACACAGTCAGATTATGATGACTTGGGGATAAATTTTATTGTTTACCTATCGAAAAATTCGAAAGAAGATATAGTCCCAAAAGTATCTATGAAATTTCTTGAATCTCCATGGTATGTTGATATTATCTATGTGTTAAGGAATTTACAAGATCTTCCTAAACTAAGCAAAAAAATATATAGATTTCTTAAGTTAAAAGAAACAATTTTTTGTATTCTAGACCATTCTCTGTATTTGAAAGATCCAGGTGGAATTTTTCTAAGTTGTTTATTGGAAGGAGAAGTAAAACAAGATATCAAAGAATTTCATAAAGGTGACTGTGGAGGGAATCATTATTGGAAAACCACCGCTCATAAAATACTAAGAGAAGGATTATATTGGCCTAACATTTTTTCTGATGTGTAGAAGGAGGTGTCCAGTTGTCATGAGTTTCATAATTTTTATGGAAAAAATAAACTACAACCCTTACCATTAAAACCTATTTATGTTGAAGCACCATTTAGACAATGGGGCCTTGATTTTATAGGAGATATCCATCCACCATATTCAACTCAACATAGGTGGATAATGACAACTGCATAATACTTCACCAAATGGATTGAAGAAGTTCCAACGAGGAAAGCTATTGATGTTGTTATCATTCAATTTCATGAAAGCAATATTATGTATAGGATTGGATGTCCAATCAAAATAAGAACTGATAATGAAAAAACATTCAAGTCCAAGAGAATGAAACAATGGATTACAACATAACCCTTGGTCATTCCAAAACTTATTACCCATAGGGTAATGTGTTAGTTGAGTCATCCAAAAAGAGATTGACAAGAATTATTAAGAAGATTCTAAAGGAAAACAAGAAGGCTTGGCACAAGAAACATATTTATGCATTATGGGCTGATAGGATCACGACCAAGAGGTCTATTGCTGCATCACCTTTTCAGATTGTATATGGAATAGATGAATTTTTCCCTACTTATTTAGGATTGTCAGTGATGAAGTTGCTGCAAGAACAGGAATTTGAAACAAATGATGCTCAAAGAAGGATAAATCATCTAATTCATGTGCATCAAATGAGAGAACAAGTGTTCAACAACTCCCAACTTCATCGAGAAAAAATTAAAAGGGTCTTCAACATACATAAAAGGGATAATGATTTCAAGGTAGATGATCTGGTGCTGAAGTGGGATGCAAGAAATGAAGATAAAGGGAAGCATGGAAAGTTTGACCACCTCTGGTTGGGACCATTCAGAATTATTTCTTATCATGGGAACAATGCTTACTTTTTGCAAGAGATCAATGTAAATCTCATTGGTGGAGGACCTGTAAATGGAAGTTTTCTCAAACACTACTTTTCTTAAAAGTATTTCAGTCTTTCCATTTCATTGTAAATAACCATTATTATTTTTCAGATAGAGCAGTTAAAATTTTTCATTTCAACAAAAAATGAAGCTCAGAGTGAAGGCCCTAAGGTTCTGTTGAGTTTAGATAGTAATGTCAAGTTTGAAAAGGGTTTGTTAGTCATTTTAAATTTTCCTTTTTAGATTCTCTTTTAGTCAAAATAAATCCCAATGGTCAAGACCATGGTCTTTTGTTCTTTGTTGCCTCATAGGGAGAAAAACATCCACATTGGATCCAAATCTTAGCACCATGATTTTCATAGCTAAGGTTATAGATTTGCCAAAAAAATTGCAAAGTCATACTTTGGTCTTTGAAAGACCATAGTATTCCAAATTAGTTCATAGTGTGTGTGTGTGTGTTTTGTCTCATGATGTCTCAAATTCCTTGGGCCATTCATAAAATAAAAGATAACTTGCATGTCAAAATAGAGTGAAGTTATAAGTCTATGTCATTTTTGTTTGAAATAATTTCACAAGGTGGGAAGTGGTATATCAAAGTCGAGTTGTAATTCTAGGAGGGAAGGTCATTTCAAAGTATATCAATGATCATCATCACATATGATGAAGTCATCATGGATGTTATGATCACATTTCATGTCAGTTGTACCTTGACTACAGCAAACATGTGCGTGTTGTAATATTTATCCAAATGACTGATGAATAACTCAAATATTTTGACATAAAATTTGAATCGATTTTGACATAAATTTGAACATAGTTTACTTAGATCCAGATCAGAGTCCAACATGAATGGAGTTTTTTTTGATGAAAATAATTTTCAATCTATGATTTCTACTGTCCCTAATCAGATTGTTGTCATTCCCAATCAGATTTTTCAGCCAGTCAAGAATCCTCCTAGAGCCACGGAAACAATATTTTGTCCCCTTGTTTTACCTACTCAATTGCATGATCTACCTAAATATTATAATCAAATAATTAAATCATATGATGCAGAAGAGAATGTTTCATCTCAGAAACACTTAGATTGGTTTAATGACTTTGTTGACTTAGAAGAGGTAGATTATGAATATGTAAAAGTCAGATTGTTTTCACAAAGTCTCTCAGGTGAAGTCAGGAAATGCATTAAATATATTCCAAGAGAAAGTATCCCTAACTTTGTAGCATTTGAAACCATCTTTCTTGCAATATGGGGTGATAAGAAAAATTCTCTTCAATTATTGACCCAATATAATAACATAAAAATATCACCCAGTGAGACAATATATGAATTTCCAAATAGATTCATGAAGGTTTATAATTCAATCCCAATTGAATTTGAACCCCCTCTTGGAGCTACCCAACTTCGTTATGATGAATCTTTTGACGGTGATTTTTCTTTGTTGTTGAGGGAAAGGAGATCTACCACACTAGATGACATGATGAATGATTCAATTGAAGTGGAAGTGACTTTGATGGCATCATGAAATATTAAACATAATCTTGATACTGATATGAAAACGTTTCAAGGAGAATCTCAACCTTCAAATTCCCAGTCATCAGATGTAAAATTTGATTTAATGATGAAGACTATGGAAAAGTTCATGGAAAATTTTTCCTTGGATAAAAAAGGCTACCATCAGAGATCAGGATGAACTTCAACCCAGGACTCAAAATTTTAGAAGAGCACCAGTTCCACAGATCAGGCAGAGAGACCATAGAAATCAAGGTGAGCAACAAATAAACTACCCCTTACAAAATAACTATATGAATGAAATTTTTTATGAATCTCTTGAAGAAAACATACATCATTGTGATGATATTGAAACAAATGTGTTCTTCACTAAATAAGAACATGATCAATTTATGTATGAAAATGATAAGTTTATGCAGGAAAATGATGATATGTTGTCAATGGAAACAAAAGAGTATAAGAAGGGGTATCAAAATGTCATTATCTATCTTCGGAAATAGTATAACCTCATAAATAAAAAGGTTCTTGCAAACCCTCCAAAGGAGAATCTTACAATGGAACCTCAAGTTAATACACCTTCCTGAAGTCAACCTAAGAAATAAAGTTATGGAAAGGATGCATTGGAGAAATAAAAACAGAAAGAAGAACCCCCAAAGAAGGTACCCGAGACAAAAAGGGAGGAAGTAAAAAAAAGAGGTAGAAAAAAATCGATCTCCTTCTAACTTTGAAAGTAAAATGGAAAAAATCAATTTTTTTGTTCCTTTCAATGAGATGATAAGAAATGGTGAATATAGAAGTCAAATCATCAAAATGCCAAAAATGGAAGAAGCTTCTAATACTTTGAATGTGCAAGATGATCACCCTACAATCTTATTCGGCCCACATGTGGAAGAAAGTGGTGATGATGATGATATACCTACTTTCTATGTCAGCCTTAAAGTTCACGATATGACCTTACACAATGCAGTTCTAGATTCAGGAGCATCTCATAATTTGATTCCAATGGTAATCATGGATGAACTAGGACTAGACATTACTAGTCCTTACAAGGATCTGTTCTCTTTCGATTGAGGGAAGGTAAAATTGTTGGTCTTAATCAAAGATCTGGTTGTGTCTCTATCTCAAATTCAATAAAAGAATCGGGCCATGGATGTAGTTGTTGCTGACATCCCTCCAAATTTTGGGATGTTGTTGTCAAGGTAATGGGCTGCAAAGTTGAAAGGAACCTTACATATGGATATATCCTATGCAACTATACCAGTGTTTGGCCAAGAAATGAGACTGTACATGGAAGTACTGCTTCAGTACATGGTGAGTAACAAAAGAAAACCAAACAATCATCCTATTTATTCTATAGATACTGTGGTTGATTCTTCAATTTTCTAAAATGACCTATTCTTCGAAGAACAAGAGCCAAAGACTGTTGAAATTCATGTGAACGATGAGGTTGATCATCAAGCAGGGAAATTTTAGATCAAAAAGATGGAGAAGATGATGAAATGTGGAATATGAATTTTGATGGAGCTACTAGAAAACAGGGAGTTGGAGAAGGTGCTTGGATAATTCCTCCTAGAACAGGTTCAAAACTTTGTTGTTACAAATTTGATTTTGATTGCACAAATAACATGGATGAATATGAGGCATTGATTTTGTGTTTGAATACTTTGAAGGATTTGGGTGAAAAAAGAATAATTGTACATGCAGATTCTGAGTTTGTCATAAATCAGGTAAATGGCATCTATCAGTCAAAGAATCCTAGGTTAAGGGAATATAGAAATATAGTTCTTGACTTACTTGAAATTTTTACAAAATATAACCTCTCAATGATTCCAAGAGGACAAAATCTAATTGTTGATGCATTATCCACTTCATCCTTTATTTTCAAGATTCCTATATTTCCTAACATAAAATATGAAATTGAAGTCAAGCACAACCCAACAATACATGACAACAACAAGTATTGGCATATTTTTGAGGATGGAAAGAAGGTGGTAATATTTATCCAAATGACTGATGAATAACTCAAATATTGATTATGAAAATTGTTGTGATCAAATATTGAGTAAACAATCTGACTTTTACATATTCATAATCTACCTCTTCTAAGTCAACAAAGTCATTAAACCAATCTAAGTGTTTCTGAGATGAAACATTCTCTTCTGCATCATATGATTTAATTATTTGATTATAATATTTAGGTAGATCATGCAATTGAGCAGGTAAAACAAGGGGACAAAATCTTGTTTCCGTGGCTCTAGGAGGATTCTTGACTGGCTGAAAAATCTGATTGGGAATGACAACAATCTGATTAGGGACAGTAGAAATCAGAGATTGAAAATTATTTTCATCAAACAAAACTCCATTCATGTTGGACTTTGATCTGGATCTAAGTAAACTATGTTCAAATTTTATCAAAATCGATTCGTCCTTAGGAAATGATAAAATTTCATGTCAGTTGTACCTTGACTACAGGTGGTAATATTTATCCAAATGACTGATGAATAACTCAAATATTGATTATGAAAATTGTTGTGATCATGAAGAGAATGCATTCATGATTTCAAATGATGAATGTTTCCAAAATCAGATTGTTGGTAGAGATATTGTTCAGCTGAAAAAATAATATCATTCCCAAGGGTCTAGTCCCATTGGAATTTTTTTTTCATAAGAATGATGTGGGAAGAAATCCCAAGATCACCGAAAATGATGAAGACATAGAGGATTGTAACATTCGAACTTAAGAAGATCCAAAAATGATGAAATTATCCAAGACACACAGTCCATAAATCAAGCAAAGATACATCATCCTAAAGAAGGATTTCCCATATGTTTTTTCCTGGAGCTATGAGGATTTGAAGGTTTATGACACTAAGGTGATTCAACTTGTAATTACAACAAAATATTATCACAAGCCTTTGAAATAGAAATTGAGAAGGATTACTCCTTTTTCGCTGCTATTAGTTGAGAAAGAGGTAAGAAATTTGTTTGATGCTAAGATTACAGTGTCTTTAAGACTCTCTAAATGGTTCACTAACTTAGTGCATGTTAGAAACAAAAGTGGTGAAATCAGGTTGTGTGTAGACTTTCAAAATCTGAATAGGGTTTGCCTCAAAAAACATTATCTACTTCCCAAGATGGATTATAGTCTATAGAAAGTGGTTGGATCAAAGAAAATGTTGATGCTTGATGGATTTTCTGGATACGACCAAATCATGGTGCATCTTGATGATCAAGAGAAAACAACATTCACAACGCCCTAAGGTACATTCATGTATGCCAAAATGCCTTTTGGCGCATGAATACAGGGGAAACTTTCCAAATGGTTATGGACATAGCTTTTGTTGATGATAAAGATAAGTTCATTGTCATTTATTTAGGTAATATTACTATGTTTTTAGATTCTTATGATGATCATCTAAAACATTTGAGAAGGGTTTTTCAGAAATGTAGGAAATTTGGCATTTCATTAAATGCCAAAAAAAACAACTTTGGACTGTCAGAGGGAAAACTGCTTGTTCATATCATTTATAAAGAAGGAATAAAGATAGACCCCAACAAAGTGGATGCAATTATGAATATTGGCACACCCTGGAGTAAAAAGGAGGTACAGTCTTTTCTTGGAAGAGTAAACGTTTTGAGAAGGTTTATCCCTAATCTAGCCGAAATCATAAAGTATATTACTAACATGATCAGAAAGGGTAGTGAGATAAAGTGGACTCCTAAATTCAGGAAATATTTTGAGAATATTAAAGTATCATTGACCAAGGCACCTATATTATCCATTCCATATTTTGCAAAGGATTTCATCTTGTTCTCTTTTGCATTAGAACACACTATTGCTGGTGTTTTGTTGCAAAAAGATGAATAGGATTTTGAAAGGCTCGTAGCCTATTACAACAGAAATATGAGAGACTCTCCATTGAAATATGACATAATGGATAAGCGAACATATGAATTGGTAAAATCCCTCAAAGAATTCATAACTTATAACTTACATTCTCATGTTGTTGCTTATGTGCCCAACAATTCTATGAAAGACATCCTAACTCAACCTGATCACGAAGGACGAAGAGGGAAATGGATAGTTGTCTTATTGGAGTATGACTTTGATATAAAACCTACAAAGTTGATGAAAGGTTTGGGGCTTGATAAACTAATGACATAGTCAAATTATCATGTCTCGAGGATAAATTTTATTGTTGACCTGTCAAAAAATTTGAAAGAAGAGACAGTCCCACAGGTATCTCTGAAATTTATTGAATCTCCATGGTATGTTGATATTATATATGTGTTAAGGAATTTACAATATCCTCATGAACTAAGCAAAAGAAAAGTTAGATTTCTGAAGAAGCAGCAAAATTTTGTATTCTAGATCATTTTATGTATTGGAAAGATCTAGGTGGAATTTAGCTAAGTTGTTTATTGGAAGGAGAAGTAAAACAAGATATAAAGAATTTCATAAAGGTTACTATGGAGGGTATCATTACTAGAAAACCATGATGCATAAAATACTGAGAGCTGGATTCTATTGGCCCAACATGTTTTCTGATGTGTACAAGGAGGTGTCCAGTTGTCATGAGTGTCATATTTTTGTTGGATTACTGAGAGGGGGGGTGAATTAGTAATAGAGAAATTTAATACTTTTTCTCCAAAAATACAACTGTTATAACAATGTAGCATTATCATCCAATAGTTAAAGAATAAATAAACAGTGAACAAATGAGCAATCACACACAAACACAGTACACTAGTGTTTTTTCGTGGAAACCCAAAGCAGGAGAAAACCACGAAATGCTTTTTCTTATATGTCTTGAAGAATTACATTCATTGGAAGCCCTAACTTCCTTTGTTTTCTATCTACAACTGGAAGTAGGCTCCAACCCCCTAGTTTATCAGGATACAACCCGATGGAAGCTCCAAGTCCCCAATTCTTTGGCTACAACCGGAAGGAGGCTACAACCTTTTATGTTCTTCGGCTACAATCAGAAGGTGGCTACAACCACTTGTCCTTGCCCCGTCCAACTGCCCTAAAATATAAATGTTAAATGTAGACAACCTATCACTATCACTGAATCAACCACTACTTTCAACCTATCACTGTCAACCTATACCAATAACTTGTAACAACCTGTACCAATCAACCTACACCAAACAACCTGTATCAATAACCTGAACTAACATGTACCATGCATCAACCATGAATCAACATTGACTCATCAAGATGTACCAACATCATCAAATATACACCTCATGTATGTGCTAACTCATCAACAATACACCTCTTGTATGTGTCAACTCATCAACTACTTTTCTCAACCATGTACCCAACATGTACCTCAACCATATACCAAAGACATACACCAACATAACCATCAAAGTTTATCTAACAATTCATCACTCGATCCATAAACCAAATACCATAAACCCTTACATCAAACCATGAGCTAAAGCCTCATTGTTATGTAGCCTCAAGCTAAACCAACAACTTCAACAACACATCACAACCAAAAGACCAATACCCATATGCCAAATAACAACTATATACCTCAACAAATATGACATATGCAGCAATATTGAACATCCAATACCATCTCAAGAGATAAACCCTATCTCACAAAACATACCTCAAACAAGATGTGCCAGATCTCTCATAAATAGACCCCAACCATGTTGTTGCCGTGATTTTTCTGTCGCACTTTTTCTGCTGCGATTTTTCTTCCACACTTTTTTTCTGCCGCGATTTTTCTGCCTCACTTTTTTTGCTAAGATTTTTATGCCACACTTTTTTTTCCACGATTTTTCTAATGCGATTTTTCTGTCGAAATTTTTCTGCAGCAATTTTTTTTCTCACTTTTTCTGCCGCGATTTTCCTTCCACAATTTTTCTGCCGCACTTTTCCTGCCATACTTTTTCTACTGCAATTTTTCTCTATCAATAATACCTTCCCAAATAACCTTTCACAAAATAGATATTCAATTATATTCAAGTGTGATTAAAATATGAGAGCCTTGCCTCTTATTTATACTATCATGTAGCTTCCTCAAGGGGTTACCTTTTAACCATCTTAACCCACGTTCCTTATTTTAGGGTTAACCAACTTCTAACCACTTGTCCACTTCATAATTTCTCCATTAACTTTATTTTTTAAATAATTTCTTTTGTATCCACTTTGACTTATAGTACACTCATCATTTCACTTTATTATTTACCTTCTAAAATATCTTAAACCACTTTCCTTATTTTAGGGAGTTCTCCATTAACTTTATTATTTAAATATTTTTTTTTGCATCATCTTTGACTTATAGTACACTCATCACTTCACTTTATTATTTAAAATAATTTCTTCTTTTCAAACACTTTGACTACTTTGACCTTTTAGGGCTTCTAGATGACTTATGAGGGTTCTCCAACTTCACATGGCCATAACTCTCTAACCATGAGAGGTTATGTGATGTTCCACATACCACCGGAAATGGTATGACATGTACTATCCATTTGGAATAGTATAACCTACAAATATATCAAAAATCATACCATTATCCATCAAACAAACTTGGTTCCATTACCCAAACCTTTGTGATACTGGAATTCGCTACCGGAATTTCTTCAAGGGTTTACATCTGATGCAGGAGCATCGCTAGCAAAGCACAAGCGAGAGACAGTTAGGTGCACTAGCACATATTTTGAAATATTTTTGAATTTCAAAGATAGTGTATTAATGTAATATCTCACAAAGATTTTTGAGTTTTGAACATATTTAATGATCGGGGGCTAAGCCATCGCATACGATCGATGGGGAGATGTATTTTTCTTTAATGTGAAGGATTGCAATACGGATCTAGAGGTTTTTCTCTTATCTGTCTGACTTGATATTTATTGTAATAAATGTTAAGTAGTTGTTAGCATTAAATTTCGATAGCGTAGAGTAGTTGGAGGGAACGGCTCGAAGAAGTGGTTGATGAATCTAATGTGTAGATTGCCATTGTAGTCAAGAACTGGGAGATGTAGAGAAATAGTGTATGAATGTATGTGAAGTTCATTTGAATGAATATAGCAGAGTAATATCGTCTCAAATGTGTGTTATTATTGTGTCTATCTGAATGGGTGAATGGTAGACTTGTTATCCTATTTATTCTGTGTTATTTCTTGTTCTTGTATCCATGAATGCATTTACAGGGTTGAATTTATAAATTATTGTGGAGAGTGAATAAGCTTCAATTGTTTCTCTTCTTTGAGCAAGTGAAAGGTGTGCATAGTGTCCGCAAGGAGTGTGTGACTGAGTCTGTTTCGACTCATAAGATCAGGAGAGGTAGTGTGAAACTTATGTATGCAAGGAGTTCATCAACGTCCGCAAGGAGTGCGTGGCTGATTTTTCAAACTCAAAATATTAGGAGGAGTAGCATGGTTTTAATCATATAAGATAGAAGTTGTTTTGGAGTAGTCACAATGAGTGTGAAATCATCCACAGAGGAGTTGAGTTTGTAAGAGACCCGTTGCAAGGTGTGCATGGGTCACAATTTCGACTAAATGTCGAATATAGTGCTCATAGGAAAAATAGGAAATTGAAGAAGTAAATCTCAGGAGGGAGAGCGATGGAAACTCTTCGAGAAGAGAAGTCCCTAAGTTTTCCATAGCAGTCAGTGGACAATATTCATTCCGAAGGGAGACGAGCGATTCCATACCATCAGATCTGGGAGAGCTACGCGGAGGGTAGCGTAAGGTGTTTCGACACTTTGAAGTTCGGGAAATTTGAAGGATTTCTAAAAGTAGAATCACGAGTTCTGAAGTTGTGATTCAATCTTATCCATTGATCGCTAGGAGAACAAATGGAAACGAATCAAGGAATTAAAAAATCAGGAGTCTGGAGGTTTTTGGATGAGAGAACTCGAGTTTCACAAAGTCGCAAAACTTGAACCATAGTGGGGCCAATGGATCTTAGGAGACGTGTGGCGGAATTCCAGAGATTCGGAGAAAAGAACTTCGAGAAAAGTCGAAGCAAGAGTTTGGGATAACCCCAAAGTCTGAATCACGGAGAGACAAGCCCATGGTCATAGTTGTGGTCATTTGAGAAAAGGACTTGTGTGTGTGGTTAGAGTGGTTTTGGGTGCCTGCAGAGACCCAAGGAGACACTTCGACTCAGTATTTCAAACGATCCAATACCGGGAGGTCGAGAATCCCTTTGGAGGGAGGGGGGTTTGTGTTGGACCCGAGATATGATCACTTTATGGTAATTATTATACACTTTTTGATGCATTTACATGTGTGTTTGTCATATTTTAAAGGATCTTTTTGAAGAATTTTATGATAAAATCGTATAATCAGCATAAGGTACATGTAATTCATGTTTAATGACTAAATCAAGTTTAATTCATCATGTTCTATGATTTCCAAGAGTTAATTTATGTTTTTCTGTTATTACAGGGCAAAAGGCACCATGTTTCCAGTTTCGGCACTTGATCTGACACTCATTTCGGCACTTGTTCCAGCACTTGATTCGAGACTCGTTCCAACACCCATTATTGCACAAAAACGCAAGGCGAGTTGGTGGTTATGGATTTGATAGCCAATGATGGACAAATTGGGCACATGGGTTTTATTTATCCTTGCCCCCTCCAGCTACTATGCTCAAGACAACTTAGTTTCAGTTGTGTAAAGAGGGCGATTATTGGCTTGCTCTGTTTTGTTAGTTAAGGCATCATTTATTGTAATTTGCTAAAATTAGAAGTGGTTCGACCCTCCTGAGGTCGACCACTTGGGTTATAAGATTACAAATACTAATAGGATGCTTAGCATATTTTTACCCAAGTAGAAGAGCCATTAGATTAGAGACAAATTCGTTTTTCTCTGATTTGGTATTTTACATTGCCAAAATTGTGCCAGAACCGCGTTTTCATGTTTTCATGGTGAATTCGGCCTGCTGAAGTTTCTGGTGTGCTTGTAGGAAGTAGCCACGACTTGTTGGGGGGCCTAATAGTAGTCTAGTGGCTATCTTTGTGTTCTTTTATGCATTTCATAATTTAATTAGTTTGTTGTAATTTTCTGTACATGCATATTTTGTTAACTAGTTTGTTGTAGCTTAATTGTTTTAATTGTTTTGCAGGTTAGATGATGATATATATTAACATGCAATGATTTTGTAGAGTAGGAAAATAATTGCAAGTCTCTTTACTAACCCTCATGTGCATCTAGATGTTAAATTATGCTTTCTTTTATAATTTTATAAATAAGTTTAAAATAGAATTTTAATTAGATAGAATAGAGTTTTAATTTGGGTTTCTTTGACAAGGATTGATGGATAGATAGAATTAGTTCTAGTTTCTAATCATAGCTTGCTTACTTCAATTTATATAGATTTCATTTAATTAGTTCTTGGTTAGATTAGATTGTCAATTTACTTTTTAATATCATGCTTTAAATTTATGTTTTTAATTATTTCTTTATTTTAGTTTGAATGGTTGGAATAGACATAGTGTAGTTTCCTTTAACGCAATTTCCTTTCCTAGAATTAAAATGGAATTACATTTCTTAGTTAATGGTTGAATCTAGTTTTTCTCACATAGTATAGATATAGAATGATGATCTCGTTATGGTGTTGATGGTTTACTGATCAGGGGATCAAATTTTGCTCAAAAATTCAAAGTGCTTGGAATTGCTTCAAAACGAACGAGAGGGTAGGCCTCATCATTGCGAACCCAACGCAACTTGTTTCGTCTCAAACGGACATAGGGAGCGAGAGATATTGCAATCTGTTCATAAATTCAAACAAGCAAAAAAAGGGACGCTGACTGTACAGTCTGTACAGTCTGACGTGGCAGGGTCGTACGACCGTACGATGATGTGGCATGTGATGACTTGGTAGAGTTTGGTTAGTATTTGAGGGTGAATGATATCTCGACACATGGCATTGTGTGGTCAAGTGATTGGGTGCCACGTGGCCCAATCATGGGATGCCACGTGGCACCCTGGTATTGGTTGATTGTTTTGTTTATTAAAATGTATTGGAGTCCATGGGGTTCGACCCCCAGACCTCCCCACCATGTAAAGCCTTCACAACATATGCTCGACCATTGTATCGCCGATTGTTTCTTATTACATATGTGTTTTTTATTGTATTTAAGTTCACATATTATTGTAAATGGTAGGAGGTCAGGCCGGGGCTTCGACCCAGCCCGCGGTTTTGTTACATAACATATGACCTGTGGTAATATTGCGCACAGGGGTTGTTACGACGGAATGGATCCTCTGTTCGTGTGTTTTTATATATGTAACCACCACATTGCATACGGTCGTGTGCCTTTATACATGTGACCACATGAACGCACGGAGGGACTTAAGTTTTCGTTTCAAACGGTTGGCAAACGGTTAAGTTTTAAATCCCGAGGTCATATTATAACCCCCCATGTGCCTAGGTGCTAGGCGGTTAGGGGCTGGCGTGCCCATAACCGTCCTACAGTTTGCACCGTTGGCACGGTTGCGCCCGGTGCTGGGTTTTTACGCTATATATTGCGTGTGTGCTAGGTTCATTTAACAAGGGTGTGTTTTGTAGATGCAGAGACAACAAGCTTGAAGGGGGGACTTCCAGGAGGCCTAACTTCTTCGTTTTTCGACCGATTGAGGTGCCAAAAGAGCCCAGCGAGGGGTTTTTGGATGCTCTGAAGCCATTGGAGCAGTCGGTTGGTCAGTTTGAGCATTGTAAGACATGTTTTTGAGCACTTTTGAGCAATTAATAATAATGATCCATTGGAAGCTAGACCAAGAGATGTAGCCCAAGAGAGGGGTGAACTCCTTTATCAATTGTTGTGTTTATGTGCTTATGTTCATTGATTATGTTGTTGTCTATGTGTATTTTGTATGAGTAATCCCTTAATTTATGTGTTGCAAAGTTGATCCATTTTCTTTAAACACATAACATTTACATTGCAATAATTTCAAGATTTTCAAGTCTTCTTCATTTTTCGATCATTTACACATGATGCATGGTATTTAAACATTGTTCTTGTCATGGCTAAATTCTCGTTGGATTGTTTGATACATACCTTTCATTTTTCCATTGAGATTAGTGTTGAGTTTATATCGTTGGAATTATCCTTTGTTGTCAAATTTCATCGAGATATCATCCGTCACCACCAAAGGCATTCACACAACCACCAGCATTATATTTGAGTGTTTCATAGATTAAAGATAGTTTCTTGCTTTCATAGAGTAGAAGAGATAGTTTTTTGTTTTCATAAGTTTAGTTGGTAGTCTTTCTTGCTTTCAATAGAATAGATTTCCTTTCATGCATTGCATTCAACATTTAAATTTCCTTTCACACAAGAGAAATAGTTTTGCATTAGGCATTTAGTCCACTTGCCTCTTAGGCTAGGTAGTTGTTCAATGAGAAGTCTTTGCTTACTTGCCTATTTGCTTTAGTTGGTTTTTCTTACTTGCTCTTTTGTTTTAGTAGGTTAGTTAGGTGTCTTTGCTTACTTGTCTATTTGCTTTAATAGGTTAGATAGGTGCTTTTTCTTACTTGCTTATTTAATTGCTTTCATAGGGTAGTTGCTCATTGAATGTAGGCTGGCAAGTTAAAGAAGTTTGCTTTTGTCATTTGTTTAGTATGCTTAGTAGTTTACCTTTGCTTATTGTCATGAAGTAGTTTACTTTGAATAGGGTTTTTACTTGCTTCTTAGGAACTATCCATCAGTCCTTGGCCCAAAAGTTCTTAGGTTACCTAGTTTTCATTTTGCCTAGTAGGGTTTGTTCATTAGATAGGTTTGATTGAGTAGATTAGCCTTAGATAGTTGCTTTACTTAGTTAGACTATACTCCTACCAACCTTTTACCTTTGGCATATATTTTGCTACAACTCTAAGTTTACTTACCTTGGGTTGACAATTTAATTGAAGGTAGTTTAGTGTCTTTTTTACTACATATAAATCACCTAACATTTTGGCGCCATTGCCGGGGAGTTGTCTTAAGGTAAGAAGTAGTTAGGAAATATATCATCCTTAGACCTTAGCATTAGCTTGGTGGCGGGGGAGCTTTAAGACGAGAGGTAAGAACCTGTGCATCTACTATAGTAGGTTCCCCCTAACCCAATGGTAGTTTTTCTTTTTGTTTTTGTTTACTTTCATGAAATAGACCTAGAAACCAGATAGTAGCTTTTCTCTTTTGTTTTTACTTTATTTCATGAATATGCCTAGAGACCCACAAGGTAGATACATTAAATCAAAATCAAACCTTTCAACCAAGGTTCCTTCCGATCTCTTTGGGGGAAGGAACATTCCACTTATAAGCTCCGTAGACCAATACCGAAAAACAGGAGCTAGCTCAACCCAAAGAGCTAAAGAAGTCTCTAAAAGAGACTAAAACAGGGAGCACTATAGAATAAGAAATTGAAGCATCAGTAATATTGGGACAGGAGGCAAGGCCACTCGAGCCTTCCATAGAACCAAACAATACAACCTTTGTTTTCTTACAACCATCAGGAGATCCTAACTTTGTGGACATCATCTTTGTTTGAACCAAGTTTTATCAAATGACAAGATGAATTCAAAGGTGACCATTATTTTGGAAGAACTCTCTCAAATCCTAGCAACAGCTGGGATCTCTTCTTTTCATGAAGAACACATCTTGACAATAGTCAAGAACTTATCTACCTCTCCAGAAATATTAGAAGAATGAAGGTCCTATGAGCTACAAAATGATATTCCTTGCCAAACTATGAAGGAAGTTGAAAACTTATGGACTACCTCTAGTGGAGAGAAATCACTAAGACCTGAGATTGAGGAGTTCTCAACATCCATCTCAACAAATCCTTTATGTACTTCAGAAATCAATCATCCAAAAGAAGAGGATCTACATAGCATGATGAAGGAGAGCATAGAAATTACTGTTGATAAACATCAAGATTACATTGAAATTTTGTTTCAAGAGGTCATCAGGCCACAATACTATTCGCTTCTTCAACACCTTCTGATGTCGAAACAAGTAGGTTGGTTGGTTCTTCATATCCAGGTATTCATTGCGGTAACTTTTTCATACATGGATATGAGTATGTTTCTTATCTTTCTTTGCACATGGTTACATTGGAATAGTTCTTACACTTGAATAAAGATTTTCCCTTTCTTTTTAGGTAGGGTAGGATAGTAAATAAAAGATGCATGTTGTTAGTTTAGCTTAGAGTCTAATGCAACCTCATTTTACATTTTATTTTAATAAAATAACTATGAGATACATGTTCCAGTGATTTGATCTCATTAGTCTTTGATATTTTAGAGTGTGTTTTTTTCTAGAGACTTCTGTAGGTATTTATTTCACCAGGAGTAGACAGTTTCAAGGAAATATAAAAGAAGGATTTGTCTTCGAAACATTACTATACTTGGACCTTGTTGTCTGCTAAGCATCAAATGAATAATGACTTGTTGTAGTTAATCATGTTTTTGCAAACATTTTCATATTCTTGTTCTTAAGGCATTTTAAAAAGAAGTTGGTCTCGAAACTCTTCACCACCGTATAAGGAAGTGATACCATAACTATCAAGCTTAGAGGTCTCTCGTACAGTTTTCCAAGAAATGTGAGTAAGTGAGTCAAGTGTCTTTATCAAAGAGTAACAAGGAGGTCTAATTAGTGGTTAGTCATGGAAACATCACAATAACTACAAAGGAATAAAGTAAGTTGAGCCTAGAGATACCTTTCTATTCTTTCTCAATGGTACCATCCACTACACACTAAATAGCTTGATTATATCATATCTTTAGATAGGCCACGTCCGCTTAAGTACCCCTTACATCAGGACAATCACTAAATAATATAACATAAATACCATCCCAATTAAAAAGAAAAAGAAAGAAAAAGTTGTTTCAGAGATGTTCCCCCATCTTCTTGCATAAGCAATCTTATACTAA